>CAJQZJ010032284.1:7941323-7993883 GCA_907164525.1 Lophiomys imhausi
GGAGACATAGTCTGATTCCATTTTCCAGTTATTGTGAGTGCAACAGCAATGAGTATGGATGAGCAAGCAATGAATATGGACAGGAATAGACCCTGGAGTGGTTGGTATAGCTAGGTCACGTGAAAACAGTTCTCCATCTCTTCACCTGTAAACTTTTCCAAGCAGTTGCTTTTCATATAGTGAGTGAATTTCTTTGTTTACATGTTCTCAAAGAAAAGAACTACTCAATTTATGAGTTTTCCCATTTGTTGATATTTACAACTGAGTCAATACATGTGTTATATTAGGATTCTCTATAGAGACAGAAGTAATGGGATAGCTGTATGACTAGATTAGAGCTGACTTATTAGGGCTTTGGCTTGTGTTATTATGGAGGATGAGAAGTCTCACTATATCTATTCTGGAAGATAGAGAGAGAAGGATGGTAGCATGGCTTAGTCTACCTACAGGTCTGAGAAAAAGGGTTGTGGTCAGTGCTGGGTGACCCAGAGTCTTGAAGGTGGATAAATTTGTATTTCTGACATCCAGGGGCAGGGAAAATGGGAGTTACCACCAGAGAGGAGAAAGAGAGTGAATGAGCAAATGAGTTCGTGTTCCTCTGTTCCATCTCAGCCTTCAGCCTGGTGAAGGGTGTTTGTTTCAAAGGATTTGGGCTGATCTTATTTCTAAGCCCACTGACTGAACTGCCATTGCTGTCAAGAAATATCTGCACAGATATGCCCCCAAATAATGTTCTAGCAGCTATCTTGGTATCCCTTAACAAGTTGACACTTAAAATTACTCATCACAACAATTTAAGAGAGAGAAGATGGCTGTTTCCAGCTAAGATGGGCTGAGCTCATTTGCCCACTCACCTGCAAGATACTGAACATTTTGCAACAAAGGACAGTGACTCCTGAGAGGTGATGACAAAGAAATGAGATGGGTCATCAAGTTTTCAAGCTGCTTAAGGGAAACCAAGATGCAGTCTGGAGTTAAAGAAATGTAACTGAAGATACAAGGAGACCCATACAAAGTATGACAGAAAAGGAAGATACACCCAGAAAGAACTTCCATGGTCTCAAGAGAGTCCTGCTCAGATATTCAGCAGAGTGTCAACTGGCAAATGCGTGGAGGAAATTATCTGCTGTAAGAAGCAGAGCTATGTGAAAAGATGTAGTTACAGTGCTAGAAATACTCTGTTCCACTGAACAGCTTTCAGCATGTTTCCTGGTGTGTCTGGCAGAGTTCATAGAAGGCTCTTGCTTTAGTGTTGGGGAATAACTATCTTTGGATGGAGTATTGCCACAGAGTCATGGAAGGAATAGCCATAGAGGGATGCAAAAAGCTCATATTGTTTCAAGTCATTTAACTGCATCCAACAACAAATCTCAATAATATTTGTGAGGATGCACAAATACCCAGCTCTCAAAGTGGGAAACTTTCAAACGCTGGTGTTCAACACATACTCAAGAAGCATGGGAATAATCAGGAAAAAGGTATTCCTAATGAAGAATCAATAAATCAAAATCAAGTAGGAATCAGAAGATCTTAGGATGATCAGACACTAGCATCAAGACGGTTTTTATTGTGTCTTATGTGTTGTGAAAGTTAGATACACCAGTAGCCGTGTGTGTGTGTGTGTGTGTGTGTGTGTGTGTGTGTGTGTGTGTGTAGAAACTGACAAACTGATTCTCAAATCTATATGGAAAGAGAAAAAACTCCAATAGCCCAAACTTCTTTGACAAAGAATAAAGTAGGGCCTACATGACCTGGCTTTGAGACAACAAACTAAATAATCAGACAGCATAGTGACTGTGTGATTTCTCAAGTGTGCTGATATGTCAAAACTAATCAGACCATGCACTTTAAGTATGTGGAGATTACTGTGTGTCAATTATCCCTCAATAAAGTGGTTAAAAATGATTACTGCTGAGAGATCACAAATTTCAAGTACTATCAATAAGTTAGAAAGAACTAATACAAGAACATGACAGAGTCACAATTCTCCCAGAACAAACTTGATACACACAACCAAGTTAAGAACAAGCCAATGGGTCACATAGTCCTTACTCAGAAAAAAAGTTATATGAAATGACTTGATGTGTGGATTGAAGACATGTCTAATAAAACTAGTGAAATACCCCCATTCTGTTTACTTTGCCTTGTGGTGTCAAGGCTGGCATGAAATCATCATGATATTTAGAAAGAGCACACCCATGACACAGAGAGAACCCTGTGCATTTGGTGGGTGTGTGGGACTTCCTAAGATGATCACGTGATCTTCCCTGAGTTTTGGGAGACAGCCTATTTAGCTGCACTGACCACTAAAACCAACTCTCAGAATAAGCTGAACCAAAAGCCAGTCCTTCAAATCTTTGTGATAAATTCTTAGTATGGTAATAATGTTACTTGTTTTATTAATGCATAAAAACTATTTTTAAATTGTGGTTTCATATCTGTATTTTTAAAATATCAATTTATATATTTGTAACATATATGAGTAAAACCACACACACTTGTAATTGAATATATGTAATGTTGGGGAGGAATCCAAGGCAGGAGTAAGCCTCTTGGGAACATTTACAAAACATGCAGACTGTCCGAGTGAACAAGACTGAATTCATGGAGAATTTATGAGTGTGTTTCTTGCAATTCACCCTACAGGGCTGGTTCAAGTTTGAGCTTAATAACATTGGAACCTAATAGTCCTGAAAAATATAACATTTGGACATATTCTATTTTGTGTTTTATAGAAAAGTTGTTGAGATGCTGACCTACAACTATTTACAGTAGACCCCCCAAAGACTTCAAGCTGCAGAGAAAATACTGTAGTTTTTCTAGTCCACTGACTGATGAAGGGCATGCAGAAGGTAGAATTAAGATTATGTCTCAAGAGCCTGGGGAAGTAGTTCAGTAATTAAGAGCACTTGCTGCTCTTACATCGTACCTGAGTTTGGGCCCACTACCCACACAATGGGTCACAGCCATTCCTAACTCCAGTTTCACGTCCACTTCTGCCCTCCAGGGCATCAGACATACATGCACTTCCTTACATGCAGGCAAAATAATCGTAGACATGAAATAAAAGGAAAATAAATCTTAAAAAATAAAATAAGACATCATGCCTCCACACTTCTGTTCCATCTTCATTGAGTGGTGTCAAAGTTTTAGGCAAGCCCTCTACCATTGAGCTCTGTACCCATTGCTTCAGCCAAAGCTTTCTATAACAATTAGAGAACAATTACCACAGATAGGACTTCCTAGCTGATGGGAAAGCAGTTAAACATCAGTTTATACTGTGATAGAGTATCAGGATACCCTGCTGTTAAGGTCCAAGTCTAACATCACTGGAAAGCCCTGGATCTCAGTGGTAAATGGCAGACTCCCTTTCTCAATGGAGTTCCCTCCTCTCCACCTGATCTGGGGAAACCCCATACCCTCTATCTGAGGAATGTCACATCGCCCTCAAGGAAATTACAGGTCCACCCATTTCTCTGGATAAGAAACCCATTCAGTGAGCACCTGGGATTCCTGGAATGCTGCCCCATGCTAACAAGATATCTCAGTATCTGAGCTTTCGGTCAATGACCTTTGCCCATGCCTCTAACCATATCTGGAATGTAACCTTTGACACAATTTTCTGCTAACATTCTTCCCGCACCCACAAAGGTGCCCATAGGCTAATTAGGTACTATGTTTCCCTGCTTATGATAGGACCATGCTGCTGAATGAAAATGAAGCTTCCCTGGCACTCCTAGTTCCAGTGAATCAAATGCATTCATCCCCCAAACCCCTCTCACTGCCCAAGATTTATCATGTCCTTGTTCATGAAATAAATGATTCTACCATCCACTTCATCAAAGATCGTCTGAGACTCACCATTTATTTTGGGCTGTAACATTTGTGAAGGAAGGGGCTTTTCCTCCCAAAAGAATTAACTTCAGGTGGCTCAGGGTGCAAGTTCCTGCCTCCATCTCTGCTGCCATCCACCGGACCTTCTCCAGGGTTCATGCCTAGGTTACTGGGCTATTTCCAGAGCCACTGAAGCCAGAGCCTGTGCCTCACAGATGTCCCCCTCAACCAAATAAGGTTAGAATCCTGTCACTGCTTGGTTCGATTCACTGCTTGCCTCCTAGCCTGTTGCTAGCAAGTTAGCTAAGAGCAATGATCTATCCTGCATGGCAGAGAGGATTTCACTCTCCTGCATGTTTATCTGGGAACTGTAACATTTTGCGGTGGAGTTAATCCATTCTCCTGCCTCTCTGGGATATCCTGTGACAAGGATCTTGTCCTGCCTTTCATCCTTTTCCTCCCAGAAACCTATGGCACTCTGAGCTTGGTATCCAACAAGGCCAGAGCTTCCCAGGAGATGAAGAATAACAAAGAGGATGCTATTGTCATGCATTCTAGGCAAATACTTCACCACTGAGGCAAACTCTCATCCCCAAATGTATTTTCACCTGTCTTTTTAGTTTTGTAGTCAACAAATGTCAGTTGTCTCTGAGACTCTGAGGTATGGATTATATGCTATTGTGTTTATGTTCCTCAAATAAATGTACTTTATAGAAATGTGTGTGATCATAGGTTTTCCAAAATATCTTGAAAAGTCCACAGACAAACATACCAAGGGAACTTCATAAATCACTTTATATTTTCACTCTGTATCAATTAAACATACTAAAAATCCACAAATTGGAATCCTTAAAAATTAATTTCAGTGTATTATCTAAGTTTGAGGAGATAGATGCCAATGTGATAGTCATCACCAAATTTCTTTCTTAGTTGATTTACTTTGATAATCTGAACATAAAACAGTAGTTATCCATTCTCCAAGTTCTTTTTGGTCATGTGTTTCATCACAGCAGTAGTAACCCTAGCTAAGACAGCAGGACTCCTCCCCACCCTCTTACCCGTACATCTTCTGCCCCTTCAGCCATGTTCCCTGAGCCCAAGAGTAGGTGATGTGGGTACCTTGGTTTTTTGTTTTGTTTTTGTAGTTTTGGTTTGTTTGGTTGTTGGTTTTGTTTTTGGTTTTTTTGAGACAGGGTTTTTCTGTAGCCCTGACTATACTGGAACTCACTATGTAGACCAGACTGGCCTCAAACCTGGAGATTTTCCTGCCTCTGCTTCCCAAGTGCTGAGATTAAAGGCATTCAACACCAGGAATGTGGCTCTCTTGTCTGAGGCCACCATAATTGTATCAACTGCTGACTCAAGTCAGGTACAAAAGTTCAGAGGCAAACTTAGAAGACTCATGAGTATTTGTCTTGTTTACCTGTGTTTAGTTTTTTCCTTTGATATAAGAGTTACGAAGTCGCTTCTGTCTATGAACTTCGTAGGACATCTAAATAGCTGAGCACAAAGGGACTGAAAATCAAATGATTCTATTAACATTTTTAACCATTTTTCCATTCTTATTTGGGCCCCAAACAGGTTTACTATGTCCCAAATCAGCAGGAAGTCATTTTAAGAGAACAACGTCCCATCCCCAGAAGGTGGGGAGGGTGTCCCCTCCCCTTTGGTTATTTGATAGATAATAGAAAATTTTGTTATTTAGGGGAAAAGACTACAAGCTGTTAAATGGTCTTGTTAAATGGGTTTTGGAGGTTAGACCCAGGGACTTCTCTCTTTTTCTTTTCTGTATCCTCCTTTCTCTCCTATATAGGAGTGAACAGACTTGAGAAAAATGGGACATAGACATAGTATAGGAAAGATCAAGAAAAAAGGACAGATTATTGAATATGCCCTTATAACTTTGTATATTGATACAAAATTAATATTATATTTGGCTAAATTGGTACTGATCATTGTATATTAATGCAAAATTAAGATTGTATGGGGCTACATCGGTATTGATCTTTGTATATTGATACAAAATTAAGATTATATTTGGCCACATTGGTATTGATCTTTGTATATTGATACAAAATTAAGGGTAACGCTTCTTAAAGGTATTGTTCCTAGTAATGCTTAAAAATGAAATGTAAAGTTTTGACCTCTTGCTACCAACCGTCATAAACTGTTTAGGATAATTAAGAAATGCAAACTAAGTCATAAAAAAAATTCTTTTTTTTCTCTTAAGGATGATTTTAATAGGTAGTGATATGCATATCAAAAACTAACCAACCAACCAATCAACCAACCAACCAACAAACCAATCAACCAACCAAACAAACAAACAAACAAAACACCCCTAGTACAACAAAGGGACTGTGGAAGGCAAGCTTTCCCCTCACCTCACCTGCTCTCCTATTCTCTTCATCAGAAGCAAGTGGGTACAGTGTCTTGAGTTTTCAAGATCTGTCATATGTGTATGCAGCTGTGTAAATGTACACATCACCTGGATTTTTTATCCCCCCCCACTTGTTCAACAGGTCATTTGAAAATTTGTAGAAATCTGGGATTTTGTGATAGCAATTTTTATTTATTCATATTCTTTATTTCTATAATTTCGTACATGTATACATGTGTTGTGATGATACTTGCCCACATATGTTCTCTTATTGTCTTCCTGCAATCCTCTTTGTCTTCACAACTAGTCTGCTTAGTGAAGGGGTTATTTACAGGAGTGTGGGTGACACAAAGACAGGTGTGCCGCTGAGGACCCCACCCAGCCAGGGTGAGTCCTCATGAAAGCTGCTGCATCCCTGTAGCTTCCTGAATGACTTGCAAGGCAGCTGGACAGATTGGGAAGTCTCCTCTCCTCAGGAGTTGAAAACTTCTTGGACAACCTTGACATAAAGGTAGGAGAGGCTTCTGAATTGTCTAAGTTCCGGTTTTTCCCAGATTTGTGAGGTTTCAGAAGCCAGCCTTCTCCCTGAGGAAGGACTATCTTTTTTTTTTTTTTTTCGAGACAGGATTTCTCGGTATAACAGCTCTGGCTGTCCTGGACTCGCTTTATAGACCAGACTGGCCTCGAACTCACAGAGATCCGCCTGTCTCTGCCTCCCAAGTGCTGGGATTAAAGGCGTGCGCCACCACCGCCCGGCCTGAGGAAGGAATATTTTAATTGTTATATAACATCCTCTTCCTACACCACCTTACCCTGTGTGTGTGTGCGTGACGCGCTCAAGTCTTGTGCAGGAAGCCACAGCTGCTGTGTTCATGATTGCATGTTCATTCATGGCCATACAGAAGTCAATATTTCCTAGCAGCCTCTCAACAATCCTTGTACTTTTATAGTCTTTCTGCCCCCTCTCCCATGATATTCCTTGTGCCTTAAGAATTAGAACCTCTTTTGCTCAGCTGTGTTCTTGATCTTTAGTTTCAGAGAGATGATATCACAAGGCATAATGAAGATATTTTATATGACATGTTTTGCATATTTGTAAGTTGTTTTACGCTTAGTTTTTCATTATAAACATTTGTGTATATAATCTTAGGGGGAACCAACAAGTATATTATTTTTTGTAGTCCTTTCCTGTGCTTTCAAAATTGTCATAATGATATACATGTTTTCTTTTCCCTCTTCTCCTGCCTCCTTTTCTCCCTCCTCTTCTTCCTCCTCTTCCCTCTCTGTAGAGAGCTGCGAAGTGCCGCGCCCTAAAGATGGCACTGGTCTCTGCCTTCCACCAGCCCGACGGTGAGCGCTCTCTATGATAATAAGTTCATATTTGGCATAGACTGCTGATCTGGCTTGTTTCCACATACATGGGCCTCTAAGATAGCACCACTTGGCTTTACTTGACTGGCTGTTCATTTAGTATTTAGCCTGTGGGTTGGGTCTGCCCCATTATTCGGAAGACTGTTTTCAAGGGACCTGAATAAACTGCTGGAGAAGAGTTTTGCGAGTTGCGTCATTCCTTGCTGGACAAGGGGGGACGCGACACCTCTCCTCCTCTCTCCCTTCTACTTTGCCTTCTCCTCCTCACCTTCCTTCTCCTCCTATTCCTCTTCACCCTTCTTCTGCCTCATCTCTCAAAGTTTTATCCAGGTATAAATGGAATAGAATAAGCTACATCTCCCTAAGATGTATGATAAGCTTTGATGTGCATGAACCCATGAAGTCACCAGAGTCATGAAAGTACCATGCCTGCCATTCTCAAAGCTTTCTTCTGCTCCTTGGCAATCTCTGTGTCATACATGTTGTCAACCCCTCCTCACCTCATCGTGTCCTTATGCAGCTATTGATTTTCTTTCTATCACTGTAGGATAGTTTATATTTTAAAATAATTTTTATCAGTATAATGAATTATACAACCAACAGTTCGTTTTCCTTCTTTATTTAGTATAGTTCAATTGAAATTCATTTATGTTTATTGTATAGATTGACAATTCATTTCTTTTTGCTGCTGAGTGATATCCCATTATAGAATACAATGTAATTTGTTCATCATTTGTTTATCTGCAGATGAACTTTTGGAAAGTTTCCATTTTTGGGGCAATTAGACATGTAACTAATTGTATAATGAACATTTATTTTATTTTATTTTTATTTTTTGGTTTTTCAAGACAGGGTTCCTCTGTGTAGCCCTGGCTATTCTGAACTTACTCTGTAGACCAGGTTGGCCTTGAACTGACAGAGATCCACCTGCCTCTGCCTCCGAAGTGCTGGAATTAAAGTCTTGTGCCACCACATCTACCCTATATAATGAACGTTTATGTATTAAAAACATAACACTTGTCTTTGTGATGGGAACATATTTAAGATTTATGTAATGATATTTTGAGGCTGGGTCTCATAGTTTAGCTTGGGCTGGCTTCAAACTTGAGAGAATCTTCTATAAGATTCTCTTGAGTTCTGGAATGCTAGGTGTCCTACCATGCTTGCCTTTCTAACCTTTATAGAAGTTGCTGAGTCACCTAGAGTGGTCCTATCATTTTACATTCTTATCAATGATGTGTGGGAAAGTCCAGTTTGTCCACATTCTTGCCAGCACCTTATATAGTTATTTAAAAATTATAAACAATTTACCAAAGTGTGCAAAGGTGCGCATTTGTGGTTGAGGTTGCATTGTCCTAGTAATTAATGCCTAGCATCATTAAAGTGTCAGTTCAAATCTTTTATTCCCTGCCTTTTAAACTGGGTTGTTTTATTTATGATTGTTATTTTTTTAAATATTTATTTATTACTTCAGGTTACATCTCCATTGCAGTGTCCTCTTTCCATCCCTCCCAGTCCCACCCTTCCACCCTCTACCCCCATCCCTTCAATCACACTCCTCTGGAGCGGAATGTCCCTACATAACTGATTGTTAAATTTTTGAGAGGTCTTTAGCAAGTGGAGGCTTTGGGAATGTTTCCTCTAGTCTGTTGCCTGTCTTTTCATGTTTTAAGAGTATCTTTTAAGGATAATTTCTAAATGTTGAAATCTAATTTATCAATTTACTCATTAATAGAATATGAATTTAGTGTTATGGCTAAGAAAACTTTGCCTAACCAAAGCTACAGAAGTTTATGCTGTGTTTGACTCCAAAAGTTATTTATTTTAGTTTTTACTGTGTTAATGACAGTTAATTTCTATATGTGTTATGATATTCTTTCTCTTTTTTGGCATATAAATATCCAGTTGTTTCAGCACCAGTTGTTTGTCTAAAGGATTATAACTTTCCCACTGAATTATTTTTGTGCCTTTTCCAAAAATCAGTTGTCTATGCATGTTTGAGCTTCTCTTTGGACTCATTGTTCTGTTACATTGATCTATTTATCTTTGTGGGAATAGCTCTTCGTCCCTCATCCTGTCTCCTTCCCCCACATTGTTTTCTTTCTTTTTGCTTTGTGACACAGGGTCTTACTATGTATCCTAGACTGGCTTCATCATGACCTTAAGATCAACGACTCTTGTGGCTGGCTAGAGCATAAAGGAAACCAACATGGTTGGAGTTCAGCGTGCCTAGAGTTTGGTTAGTGAGCATGGTAGCAGATGCTCACTGAGAACAGAATAAATAGCAGGGGCCATTTTCTCCCCAGTTTCCCTAAAGGTGAATTGGAAGAGTAGGTATTTCTCTAGTAAAACACTTTAAGCACACTACAACTCATAGATGTGTTTTATTTTAAGCCTGCTTGGGGGCTCAAAGTAGAAGGAAATACGTTGAGCATCCCAGGGTGCTTAGCATCTGTACAGCATGCAATCTAGCACTTGGATATATGTTTCCATGTGTTCCTTGCAAATTGTATCATCTGTTTTAGTCTTGTCACTCTGAGGGGAAAGGACCATGTTATATTGGTTCAATTAATATGATATGGCTTCCCAAAGGATGGTTATGGTCTGGGGAGGCAGGGAGTAGAAGAAGGTTGATGCAAAATCAGCATGTTTCTGGCAATTATATTAACCAGTTTGCACTTAGAAGGTGGATAATTGGAACGTCTTTCTGGAGGCCAATCTGGAAATATATAAAAACAAATTTCAGGTTTTCTTTTATTTATCTAAGAAAGTATATGAAAGAAATGGTCAGGGCAAGGATGCTTTCTCTAACAAGGTAGTTCAAGGTACTATTTTTCATAACAGTTTGAAAAAAATCTAGTGTTGGGAAACAGACTGACTATGAAATACTTTATAAAAGCAGAGTTGTAATGTAGATTTATGATATTTGACACAGAATGATGCCTAAAATATTTTAAGTGAAAAATATGGGCAGAACAGAGTATAACTCCCATTTAGGGAAATAACAGGTTTTATGTACTTGAGAACCAAAGAGGAAAAAAAAAAAAAACATTCAGCCAGTTCACAGATTTTAGTCTCTGTCCACTCCCACCAAGACAGGGTTTGTCCATGTAGTCCTGGCTATCCTGAACTTGCTCTGTAGACTGGGCTGGCCTCAAACTCACAGAGAGATCCACCTGCCTCTGCCTCCTGAATGCAGGCATTAAAGGCGTGCGCCACCACCCTACTTTACAGATTACAGATAGTGGTTATTTCTTTATGATAGGGTTATGAGTAGTTTCCTTTTTATTTTGATATACTTGTGTATCATGTAAGTCTTTTAAAATGAACACACATTATGACTAAAAGTGATTGGGGAAAAGGCTATTTCTACTTTGGACAATAAAGACATATAGGCGAGAAAGCTGCTGAGGGAGCTGACTTCAAGAATAAAAAGACTTATGAGGTAAAGATGAGAACACTGGGGCGAGTCCAGAAGAAAGCATTTTTGGCATTCTTCCTGACACATGGCAGATAACAAATAGTGTTTATTATGGACTGAATGTGTCCTCCCCAAACCTCATGCACCGAAGTTCCAACTCCAGCACTTCAGAATGTAACCGTATTTGAAGTTAATGTCTTTTGAAGACAGCTAATATCTTTCAAAGACCGTTGGGCTGACCCCCTCACCCAACATGACTGGTGTTCTATGGAGAAAATGGCCTTAGGGAAACACATATATAGGCGCAGGTCACATGAGGATGAATCAAGAAGGGGACCACCTGAATGCAAGCCAAGGATGCTGCAAAGAGGTCTCAGGAGAAATCACGTATGTTGACATTCTGATCTCGGATTCCTAGCCCAAAGAACTGCAAGAAAATAGATTTGTGCTGTCAAGTGGTTCCACCTCAGGTATTCAGTTATATCAGCACTAGCCACTAAAATAGCAGTGTGAAAATGATGGAAGCTTACCTTGGTAATGCAATGCCTGGCACTAGATAGCTCCTAAGTATCTTATGTGTCTCATCTCATTTTTTTTCTCCATGTACCCTTATGAATTAGCTGCTACTCATGTTCATGTCAGAAAATAATTGAGGTTTAAGTATGTTAAACAATTGATCATGTATCCAGAAAAATGGCAGAGCTAGGTTTCAAATGTAGGTTATTTGATTTTGAATTACATGTTATATTTATTATTATTTTTTTTTGTGCCTGGGACACGTGTCACTGATACATGTGAAGGTCAGAGGACAACCAGTGAATTCCCTCCTTCCTCTATGTAGGGTCTGGGAATGGACCTTCAGTTGTCAGGCTTAGCGACGAGCGGCTTCACCTGCTGAACTCTCTTACTGACCTGGTTACCTGAGCCTGTATTTCCTGCCCTTAACTATTGTTCTAATATTAGTTTCACAATATAACAGCACAAAAAGAGTCTTTGAAAATTGACTCAGAAAAATTGAAGATACGGCACACTAAGCTATAGGCAGTATAATATAACATGAATACACTCACATGATTTCTGTAATATGGGTACCCTTTTTGATTGAACTGAAAAAAAATTCTCGCCTCTTCATCATAAGATGTTTTATGATATTTGATTTGTTTGATTCTGAAACAGCATAGGTAAAGTCCTACAGGGTTAAGAAGGAAGAATGGTTAGGTGCTCAAACTGGGGCCCTGTCTCTCAAAGACTAAGTAGAGGCAGGGCAAAACTGGGAGCTGTTAATAGACACTTGAAGCCCTTTAGTGGCCACCGCTTCAGAGAGTTTGGTTGCCTGTTTTGCTCAGATATCTCTGCTGCAAGCTCTTCAGCCTTTTCCAGGAAGATCTTCCCATCAGTGCCAAGTGTAGTTTCAGTGTGATTAAGTAATTTTTCTGAACCTCTAGTTTTGGTGAATATTCCCAGGACTCTGGAGTCAAATCAGTAATGTGGAATTGTGACTCCTTGAAGCGTAGGTGGCTTGACGAGGAAGATGACAGCATGCAGGTACACATGGTTCTGGAGAGGTAGCTGGGAGGTCTCCATCTGGGTCTATAGGCAGAAGGAAGAGACAGCGAGCCATTAGGCCTGGCTGGAGCTTCTGAAATCTTGAAGCCCACCCTGCAGTGACACACTTTCTCCAACAAGGGCACACCTACTCCAATAAGGCCACACCTCTGGTAAAGCCACTTCCTATGAGTCTGGGGTGGGGCATTTTCATTCAGACCACCACAGAGGTGAATTATGCAACCTCTGTGTTGGCCTTGGGTTGTCTAGAAGGATTGGGATGTTGTTCCTTGAGCCCACAATTTGAGTTTGAATTGCTCTGTATCTTACTGTCAGTACTTCAGCTACCGGTCAGGGGACTGGGGGCTGGGGGAAGTGGAAAAGGGTGATGCTGAACTCTCACCATCTTATCCTAACATCAGCCTGAGCCAGTCACTTGCCATTTCCTGTATGCTTTGGGAAGCTCTAGAGCAGTGGTTCCCAACCTTCCTAATGCTGTTACCCTTTAATACAGTTCCTCATGTTGTGGTGATCCCCAACCATAGAATTATTTTCATTGCTATTTTATAACTGTAATTTGCTGCTGTTATGAAACATAAGAAATATCTGTGTTTTCTGAAGGTCTTAGGCGACCTCTGTGAAAGGGTCATTTGAACCCCCTCCCCAAAGGAGCTGCAACCCACAGAGTTGAGAATCACTGTTCTAGATAATGCTGCAGTGTGTCCACTTGGGTTATTTACTTCTCCAACTGTGGGGCCAGCTGGCTGGTAGCAGCTTGGCTCTGAGTGTCCCTCTGGGGATTTCCTGTGGCCAAATGGGTGCTTCTTATCTGTGACTAGCTGATAGATGGATATAAACTTAAGGTGACTTAGGAATCATATAGAACTCACCCAGTGGTAAGGCTTCTTTGGTTTCTTTCATTGCCAATCTTGCTTCTCTTACTCCATAGAGAGGTCCTGCTTGACGCTGCTTCCCAGAACACCCCCTGCGCTGTAGCTAAAAAAGTCTAGTTCCTAGGTAATCTAAATAATTTAGGTATGCAATAAAAATTCATTTCTTCATTCCTGCATTCATTCATAAGACAGTAGCAAATATCTACTATCTGCAAAGCAATACTCAAAGTCTAGAGAACAGAGTGTGGTTCTTGATATCCCTCAAGGCAAAACCCCTGTTCCTCTGGCAACCCTGACATTTCTATTTTTCAGAGAGCTTCCTTGTATTGTAATTAGCTGCTTTTTTAGTTTTTCTGAGTAAGTTGTCAAAGCCAGTCCAGCCAAGCTAAATCCAAATTTGGGTTATAGCACCTAACCTTGAATTGTTTAAATATATTCATCCTCATTATCTCTTAACTAAAACCCTCTTGTCTCAGTTTGCCTTCACTTTTCCATTCTTGAAAAGCAAAGCTGGTGATGTGAAGAATCCTTTCTCAGTTAACTGATGTAGTACAGCTTCTTACTGTAGTTGTAGTCTTTTACAAACCCAAGTAGTCCTTTACAAAAGCAAGTAGGTCCTTTACAAACCCACTCCCTCAAAATTTCCCTACTTTAATTCCCATTTCTGTGCCACAAAAGCCATTATATTTTAACACTAGGTTCCATCCTTCTATGTGAATGTCACACTATATTCCTAGTATTTTGTGTCTGTGGGCTTTTTCCTTGAAAGGCCAGGGTATCTCCCTTATCATTTGTAGTCTTGACTGCCATTTCTACTCACTGACATTCTGGCTTTAATGTCACCTCTTCACTCAAGTTTTGGTAACAAATTTTCCCCTTCACACTCTAAATATCAAGTACATATGGGAGGACTTTCTTTCTCTTCCACCCCCATAATTATATGTACATTCATTTTTTGCCTATTATCATTTCTCACTGCCATCACTCCTTTGTGTCCTTCTCTCTGCCTCCATATGTCCTTGTCCTTGTGTATGTTTGGAGCAACTGCTGTGTCTTGTTTATCTTTACATCTCCAGGACTTCACAGAGAGTGCTCTGGCAGAGGCCAGCTGTATTGCAGCTGAGCACGTCTCCTGCTCACCTGTTTGACAATTGGGGATACAGAATGAGCATTCCATTCCCCTGGATTTCCTTTAAACAATGAAAGTAATATTTTCATATTAGTTCCTCTAGGGTAAATTTCAACCAAAGAGAAATGGATACGCATTGGTGTTAGCAGCTTTCCTTTATTTAAATGATCAATTTCTTTGTTTTCACTGCTATTTACCATTGTCTTTTTGCACAGACTTAGTTCATAATGCAAATCTCTTCAGTCAATAGATATGCCTGAAGTAGTTAGCTTATGGTATGCTGTTTGAATAACTTTTCATCGCTCAGCTTTCCTCCTGCATAATGAGAGCTTGGGAAGGGATTTGGAAGCTTTGCCTGGGGAGGGGAGCTGCAGAAGGAGAGCTAAGATGGAGTGCAGAAGAGGGACAACTGGAGCCTGTTTCCAGGTTGGAAGTGGCCATCATCTTTGCTATAAGTGGTGACAGTTTCATTCTTCAGGGTGGTTTCTTCACCTGCAGAAAAACTGCATGTGTGAAGGAGGCACAGAACATGCAAGTAGGGGCATTGTTCTGCATTCTGCATTTTCACTCCTCCACTTCTGCAAGCCCTTTCATTCATAATGAACACTTCACAGATCACTAAACTCACCATGGCTCTCTTGTCTCCACTTTGCATCTGTCCATCTTTGTCCTCCCTACACCATAGACTTGAGATTCACCTGTTTGGTCTGTCGTCCAATGTCACCTCTTCTTGACTTCCTCCAAATCAGCCATTTCTCTTGGCTTGTTCACCCACCTGCTTTTATAATTCATCCCACAACATCGATCATTTGTTTTCATATCTAACGTTCCTTCACAACCATGGACTGTAAAGAGTGCACAAGTTTTACCATCGTCATTCTCAGCTGACATGGGGGGCGGGGCAGAACAAAACAGCTGCACTGAATTAATTAGATAATCAGATTGAAATACTTATTGAGGCTTAAAAATGCATTTCGTGATAGAGTTCTTCCAACACAATCTCTAATTTTAACAAAAACATGGTCTTACTCAAGAATATGATGTAGATTTGTCTGTAACTTCCATTTCAGCATTTTCTCAGTGCTTACCACTCCTTTGGTGGTAAGCACACACACTCACACACACACGCACACACACACTCATACACACACGCTCACACACACACATACTCACACGCACCCACACTCACACACACAGGAAGGCAAAGCACGTACACATTAAATAAATATTAAGATAAAAATATTGTAATGAAGAAGTAATGAGGTAGTTCAGTAATTACAGGTTCTTGATGCTAAGCTTAATGAAGCAAGTTCAGTCCTCAGGACTTACAAGATAGAAGGAGAGAACCGATTCCTATTGGTTGTTGTCTCACCTACACGCACGCTATGGCACATGCCCTGCCCGCAATAGATACATAATGTAATAAAAGGTTTTTGAAGAATACAGTGGGAAGATTTCTATGTGGTGAAGGTGAATTAGAGTTAGAAATGTTATCACTATACTTGCTTTTCTTCCTCTAAGAAATGAAAATTATCCTTTTTGAGATAAACTAGAACATTTCACTTTGGGGTCTAAGTGATTCTTATTACATGTAACTAGTACCTAGACTGGGTTTTTTCTTTATTAATTTTCCCTTTTATTAAGAATGAATTTTTTCCCCACACATTATATCCTGATTATAATTTCTACTCCCTATACTCCTCCCACATTCTTCTTACCTCCCCTCCCATCTGGATCTTGGGTCCACCCTCTTTCTACTTCTCGCTAGAAAAAAAACATGATTCTAAGTGATAATAATAAAATAAACTACAATAAGATAAAACAAAACTAACAATTTGGTATTGGTTAGCACAAAGGAAAAGAGCCCAAGAGAAGCCATAAGAAACCACTCATTTGTACACTCAGGAATCCCATAAAAACACTAAACTGGAAGCCATATTATACATACAGAGGGCCTGGTGCAGAATCGTGCAGGCCCTTTGCATGTTGCTTCAGATTCTGTGAGTTCATATGAGCTTTTGATCATGTTGATTTAGAGGGCTTTGTTTTCTTGGTGTCCTCCATTTCCACTGGCTCTTCCACTCTTTCTGCCCTCTCTTCCACAGGGTTCCCTGAGCTCTGAGGGGAGGGTTTTGATAGAGACATTCCATTTAGGGATGAGTATTGCAAGGTCTCTCATTCTCAGTATGATGCTTAGTTGTGATAGAAAATGTCAGGGATGACAACTTGACAAAATCCTCATCTTTCATTGCAATAAGTGGTCCATGTGTGCACAGTCAAGCCATTAAGATTGGTTTGGGTGAATTCTTGGTTTAGCTCTGTACCCCATTTTTTGATTGGGTTATTTGGTTTCTTGGTGTTTAATTTCTTGAGTTCTTTATAAATTTTGGATATTAGCCTTCTGTCAGATGGGGGGTTGGTAAAGATCTTTTCCCAATCTGTTTTGCTCTAGTGATGGCTGAGAGGCACTTGAAATGCTCAGCATCCTTAATCATAAGAGAAATGCAACTCAAGATGACTATGAGATTCTATCCCACACCTGTCAGAATGGTTAAGAACAAAAACCCAAATGACAGCACATGCTGGCGAGGTGGTAGAGAAAGGGGAACACTCCTCCATTGCTGGTGGGAGTGCAAACTTGTACAACCACTATGGAAATCAGCCTGGTGATATCTTAGAAAACTTGGAATAGCTCTACCTCAAGGTCCACCCATACCACTCCTGCGCATACATGCAAAAGATTCCTCACCAATACACAAGGACATCTCCTCAGCTGTGTCCTTAGCGGCTTTATTTGTAATAGCTAGAAAATGGAAACAACCCAGATGTCCCTAAACTGAGGAATGGATAAAAATGATGTGGTACATTTACACAACGGAACACTACTCAGCCATCAGAAACAAGGAAATCATGCAATTTTCTGCCAAATGGATGGAACTATTAAAGTTCATCCTGAGTGAGCTAACCCAGACCCAGAAAGATGCACATGGCATGTACTCACTTATAAGTGGATTTTATCCATATAGTACAGGATACTATCCTCCAACCAACGGACTGAAAGGAATAGGAACATAGACTTTGTTACTTGTTAGTGGGTTACTTGGCCCTAGTGGAGCTGCCATGTAGGCCCCCAGTGCAAGAGGAAACTCTTAGCCCTCTTATGACTGCTGAACTGAGAGGGGTTGATATGTAGGGCACCCCACACCAGAGGAGTAGGATAGGTGTGAGAAGGGGGAGAGAATGGGAGGGTGACAGGGTGGGCCTGGCAGGGGTGGAGGGAGGGGACTGTGATGGAGATGTAAATTGAAGTAATAAATAAACAGTAAAAAAAGAGATTGATTTGGGTAAATATGGTATGTTTTGTGTTTATTTAATTTGTTTTGTGGTTGGTTTGGTTATGTTACCATCCTATTTCTACTTTTTCCATTAAGGAAGAGTGTTGTTCTGTAGCCTAACCTAGCCTGGTACTCACTACATAACCTAGACTGGCCTCAAATTTAGGATCTTCTTGCCTCAGTATTTTGAGTATCGGGGGGATTTTAGGGGTGGGTAAAGAATGGGAGGGGAGGTAAGAAGAATTCGGGAGGAGTATAGGAAGTAGAAATGATAATCAAGATATAATGTGTGAGGAAAAAATTCATTATTAATAAAAGGGAAAATTAAAAAAGAAAAAAAAAACCCAGTCTAGGTACTAGTTACATGTAATAAGAATCACTTAGACCCCAAAGTGAAATGTTCTAGTTTATCTCAAAAAAGATAATTTTCATTTCTTAGGGAAGAAAAGCAAGCATAGTGATACCATTTCTAATTCTAATCCACCTTCACCACCCTTGCACCCAGGTTCCCCTAGTTGTTGAAAAACACTGGCTAGCTTCTCGCCAATATGATGCTTTTCTGAAGTTTCTAAAATTGATCGCTGTACACTTTTAATAATATGACTTTGTTATTTTGAGAAGAAAAGACTATTTTGGTTAAGTCTTTAAACAATTTCTCCTAAATCATTTACTAAACATAAAATGAGTAGCAGCGAGTGTGTCATTTGTAAAGGCTGGTACAGAATCAGTCAGTGTTTTCCTAAGCAAAAATTCTCTATTTACCAACTGTATGACTTACAATATGGTTTTTGTAGTAGATTCTTCTTACATATCAGGCTTGGTCTGAATAAACACAGACAAATGGACCTACCTTCCTGAGTATTTTAAATGGCAGCTTTTAAGAGTAGAGCCTGATTCTTAAAACCTGAATCCTCAGCCGGGCGGTGGTGGCGCACGCCTTTAATCCCAGCACTTGGGAGGCAGAGGCAGGTGGATCTTTGTGAGTTCGAGGCCAGCCTGGTCTACAAAAGTGAGTCCAGGACAGCCAGGGCTACACAGAGAAACCCTGTCTCGAAAAAACCAAAAAAAAAAAAAAAAAAAAAAACCTGAATCCTCTGGAACTAACTAGAATAGAAGGCTCCAAGGCAGGAGAAATGTAATTCTGATGTATGGTCCTACTTGAGGCAAGCTGAACACAAGTGGCATTTAGGGAATTGTAAGCCAAACTGCTCCATCTTTAGTACTCAGTCAGGGTTAATGGAAGGATAGTGTCAGAGTCCCTGCTCAGAAGCTGATCCCTATAGTCTGTGCTCTGTGTATAATGTTATCCATTGTGGTCTCCTAGGAGATATGGAATTGACACGGCTATAAGAGTCAATTTAGAGGGAAGAAACAAGCTATAGAGTAAGAAATAGAAGATAGCAACATGCTGATTTGACTCAACCGCAGTATTAGCTCTTGAAAATACTGTTATCATGACGCCGTGTGCGTGCGTGCGTGCGTGCGTGCGTGCGTGTGTGTGTGTGTGTGTGTGTGTATTTTTGCAGTTTTGTTGTTCAATAGGTAGTAGGTATTCCTGGAAGATCACTGTCATATTCAATGCCAATGAAACAATTTGAATGCACACACAGATATATAGTATAATAATAATTAATATTCTGAACCAATTTAACAGGCATTCAACATTGCAGATTGAAAGTAAATAGGGGGCTTTGGATGTAAGTTTTCATCTAGCATGCATGATCTCAAACCTCTCAAAATAAAAACAAAAACAAACAAAAACCAAAATAAAACAAGCAAAGACTTTTTTAAGAAGGAAAAAACTTTCCCCTCTTTAATCTTGAATCCATTGATCTTGGCTTTTTGTTGGGAAAGTTAGTAAGTACGCTTCTATTAGATTTTTCTTCTGAAAATGGTTTAGATGAAATACGTTTTAAGACATTTTTCAGCACCAATATTTTATATTTCCATTAAAACTGTATTGATGTCAAAAAGCAGAAAATTGGGTCTGGGGATCTTGGCCACTAAAGTACACACCACACATGCATGAGGACCTGAGTTTGGTCTCCCTAGTCTACATTAAAAAAAAAAAAAACAAAAAACAAAAAACCCAAGTGTGAATTGGGCTTGTAATTTTAGTGTTGGAGAGTTGCCAATAGGTGGGTCCCTCAGGGCTCACTGGCCAGCCAGCTAAGACTGTTTGGCAGCTTCCAGTCTCGTAGGAGAACCTGTCTCAAACAATGAAGTGAATGATTCCTGAGGTGCAACACTTGAAGTTGCCCTCCCATGCAACCACAGGGCCATGAACACACACACACACACACACACACACACACACACACACACACACACACATATACACACACACACACGACAAACGATCATAAGATGCACTTGCTGGGCAAGTACTATACAGAATCCAGTGTTGAAGTGGATCTAAGCAGTATCCATCTAGACTTGTTCATTATGACCCTTTGACGGGAAGGCAATGGCTGTCTTCCTCCCGCTAGTGCTGTCAGTCAATGACTGGCCTAACTTGAGACCCACCTCATGGGAGAGAGCCAACCTCTGACACTATTAATGATACTCTGATATGCTTTCAGATAGGAGCCTAGCCTAGCGTAATGGTCTGATAAGAGGCTCCACCCAGCTGTGGATCAAACAGATGCTGAGACCCACAATCAAACATTAGGTAGACTGGACCTAGGTTCCCCCCCCCCTCCCCATATGCAGCTGATTGGCAGCTCAATCTTCACAGGAATATCCTAATAAGTGGAGAGGGAACTGTCTTTTAACATGGACTATGTTGCCAGTTTGTGGGTCACCTGCCCCTAACGGGGTTGCAATATCTGGCCTCAATGGAAGAAGTTGCTCTTAGGCTTGATTTGAATACTCTTAAGCTTGGTGAACTGAAGTGGGTACAGGGAAGGAGGGTTTCCCTTTGCTGAGGAGACTGGGATGAGGGAAGGGGGAAGGGGGAAGGGGAAAGAGGGCAGGAGGATAGGACTGGGAGGAGAGGAGGAAGGGGGCCATGATTGGATTGTAAATTGAATTAATAAAAAATAATTTTAAAAATTTAAAAAGAGAAAAAAAGAGATAACTCAAATATGTGCTCCCAGATTTCCTGCCTTTCTTGGTCCTTTGGGTGTCATTCTAGGAGGAGTTTAGGGACAGAGGAATCTGTTCCTTTCTCTTTAGTCACCGAATGCTGTTCAAATCCATGACACTTTCTAAGTCAACTGTATAAAGTCTTTCTAAATGGTAGGAACTGTATAGAAGTTAGAAATATTTATGATGGTGATGACTCTGGATGCTAGTTATTATAAATGCTTCATCTCCTAAATGGGGACACTCGGTTCATCATCATTATTCTTTGAGCAGGAGATGACAAAGCACTTTACTAAGGCATTGACAATAAATTTGTCTCCTTGTGATTAATTTAAGCTCATACAGTGAGAGGCAGTCCTAAAACAGATAGCACAGGAAATTTGGGTTGTATAGATCTGAAATAAATACTAACCTAATCTTTTAGTATACACAAGATGCCAGCAAATCAATAAGCATTTCTAAACCTATGTTTTCTTTATTAAAATGCTGTTTATAGCTCACAATCAATGCCTGGTGTGGCGGCACATGCCTGTAAGTCTGGTACTCAGGAGGCAGAGGCAGGTGGATCTCTGTCAGTTCCAAGCTATCTTAATTTATCTAGAGAATTCCAGACCAGCCAGGACTACATAGAGGTATCTACTCCACAAACAAACAAACAAACAAACAAACAAACACAGTTCACTATCAAGGTATTTCGGAGTGTTAACTAAGAAATCATAAGGCTCATTTCTTCTAATAGAGAGTTGGGAACAAATCAGATTTTTGTTTATGTAATTAAAATTTATTGAAATAGCTATAACCTTCTGATGATAAAATAATGAACAAAATACAAGCTCTGTCTTCAAAAATATTGCTGTTTAGTTGGTTCTTTCAAACTGTCTTGTTTCTTACTGAACAGGGAACACATTCTCAGAACACATTAGGATGATGTGTGTCAGCAAAGCGTAAAAACAGTGAGATATCTTTTCTAGAGATGTGCAGTAGCAATAATCAATCCAGTGCCAACATGGCTGAGGAGCAGCCAAGTTAAGGTTCAAATTTTTATGTCAATCATATCTGAACGCACAATAAATTAGTTGAATACAATCTGTTACTGTACTCTATCATTTAAAGATAGAAACATTCTGTATTTTGCAGATTTATTCATGTCTTGCACAATGCCTTATATACAAGAACTATAAGAACCATATGGAAACTTTACAGTATTGATGATTATGGTAGATGTTAGCTAATAAAAATTTTTCCTCTTAAATGGGGGTGCTTACTTACACGTGGGATAAACCCAGCACTTGTCCAGTGTCTTCAGGGGACAGATAATAATTTAGTTTGCCACTAAATTATTGCCACTCCAAAATGCTCTTATAGTAAAATATCAAGGTCAAATTTCACAGAGAAAATGGAAGTTTGCAGTTTATTGATTCTCCAACATCTGGAATATATTGAAAATATTGATAACACATTAGGAAAATACTCTCTTAAAACTTGTTTGAGCCAGGCGTGGTGGCACTCACCTTTAATCCCAGCACTCAGGAGGCAGAGACAGGTGGATCTCTGTGAGCTCAAGGCCAGCCTAGTCTACAAAGTGAGTCCAGGACAGCCAGGGCTACACAGAGAAACCCTGTCTCGAAAAACCAAAACCAACCAACGAACCAACCAAACAAAACCCAAACAAACAAAAATCAAACAAACTTGTTTGAAAGAATCATTTGTGTTTTTTTTTTAATCTATTCTTCTCTCATACAATACATCCCAACTGCAGTTTCCCTTCACTCCAATCCGCCCCCCACTTTCCCTCTCCCCTATATCCACTGCCCCCCACCCCAGAATAGAGCAGGCATTCCAGGGAAATCAACTGAAAAACAGCACAGGATACAGTAAGACCAGGCACAAACCCTCACATCAAGGCTGGGAGAGGCAACCCAGTAGGAGGAAAAGGGCCCCCCAGTCCCACTGTCAGGAGCTCTGCAAATATGCAGAGTACCTAGTACAAACTCATGCAGGCTGTGTGACTGCATTCAGTCTCTGTGAGCCCCCTTGAGCTCTGTTTGGTTGGTTCTGTGGGCTGTGTCCTCTCAGTGTTCTGACACCTCTGGCTCTTACAGTTCCTCCTCCCCCTCTTCCGGGGTCCTCCCCCACCGGCGCTGGAGAAGGTGTTAGTGAAGGGATAATGACACATAGACACACCCAAATCCAGAAATTTCCAGCAGCTGCAGAGTAAAATTATCAATCGGTCATTGCTTATTTTAGTTTTATATGTTTGTTGAGTGGAATCCATTTTCTATCTAAATTATTTTCAGACATGGCATTCTATTTACACAAATCACTTCAGTAGGAGATTGCCTGCCTTTCCTTAGCTATGCCAATATTTAGTGGGAAACCTGCGAAACTGTGAGTAGGTGTTTCTGAATTCCTTGAGAACCAATTTGTGTGGCTAATTTCGCCCTGTAAACAGGGGGTGAGGAAGCTTGTATGCTGCTAATATGATCCTACAAGTGTGTGTCCTTTCAATTGTTTGAATAATTCATCTTGTGGGAAGGTAAGGGGCCTTGTGTAATAGCGTGTCATTATCAAAAACAAGAAGCAGAGAAAGTAAAGGAAGTCCTTGAAAGAGTGCACTTTTTAGTTAGAAAACTCTGGAAATTCTGTTTTCACAGAGATAGAGAATTGGAGATATGGTGGTAGGAACTTCTAGAAATATAGCTTCCTATAAATTATTTCTTGCAAATTTCTAGTATAGTGAAGGGAAGAAAATACATTATTACCAGTGGCGGTTTAGGTCAAACCACATACTCACTCTGCTTGGAGGTCACCTCTCACCTAAACAATTTATACTCTACATCCTACTGTGGCCGAACAATATATTTCAGCTCTTGGCATTTAAGCATAAGTAAGACACCTGAGGGGGGGAAAAAAAAAAAGGACAGTTCAAAAATTGAGCCATAAACGCGTGACACAGGTGGCTGCTGATGTTCCTTGAGGCCCATGGGCAATGGGGGAGTGTTCTGTGGGTATGCTTCATCTTTTTCTCTCACTTTGAAATTCCCAGTTTGCCGGTGTGATACCTACCATGTTAAATCCCCTAGAGACTGTCTAGTGCACATCAGAACATGTGGGGATGGGGAATGGGTATCAGAGGAACCCAGAACTTGTTTTAAAAGCTTGTACATCTCACAAGATATTTGCTGGAAGGAAATGTGATTATTAACACATGCATATTAAACAGCTCAGTGCATGGCGTGGGTGAATACACCTTGTAATGTTAACTATTTTAAAAATCTTTGTTGGCTTTTTAGTCTAATTATAATTATTCTTTAAATGCGAAAGACATAACATGGGCTTATCAGAATAGATGAGCCAGCCAGAATGTGGATTAGTATCATGATTTATCTATACCTTAGAAAACTCACTGGATAGAATACTACACACAATACTATGTCTTGTAAATGAGAATAGACAGGGTTAATATTCTTTTAAATGTCAATGTTCGGCACATGCCCTAAAGCTCTGCACCATTGTTTTTGATCAGGCCCGATATACACTGAACTATCTATAAGCACCAACTCTTCAACAGCACTAGTAAAATTGCCTCTTAAAGTAATGTTTGAATAACTGGAAAAAATGCACGTGTGGGGGTCCTGCAGTAAAGTTTCAATCTCTTCATTTTATTGTTATGAACAAAGAAAGGAAGGAAGGGAAAAAGAAAGGACAAAAACATAAGCAAACACAGAAAAGAATATATTTATCTTATGAAATAAAAAAAACAAACACCAAAGACTAACTCAGAAATACAAAACTAGTATGTGCTGTTCATGACACACAGGCTATGTCTTTAAATATATTAGATTGTGAAAATGATTGTTTTTGTCTTCATAGTTAGCTGTTCCATATCTGACTGTTATTGAATTATAAACAAATTCATTTTTGGTAGCATCCTACTCTGTCTTCAGATTTCAGTTATTTGTACTGTCTGAACGTGTATCATCTATTTTATTTGTAGAATCCTGTCATTTTCCTTTTTATTTGCCACACATCATTGTTGGCATAGGAGAAGATTTGACCCCGTCAGTTTTCTGTGTATGCCTCAATTCTGATGACTGTCTGCTTTGAAGACTAAATTCTAAAATTTTAATTTTTCCCCCCTCTATCATCCCAAACCTGTCATTTAGACAGGAGCAAAACATTGTGTTTTGAGCAAATAAGTGTTCAGTGTGCAAATGACCAATAAAATGTGATATGAGATGACAAGTTATATTTTAATACAGAAGCTTGACACATCTTCCTGCTATTACTCTAAATGGTGAACATATGCTTTATACTGAGGACAACCATTTGAAAGTTGCTCACTGCAGTACTTTAGGATCTTGAGGATTTAGTTCAGGAACTTTAACTCTCAGTATGACATATCTTCATGCACATGTTATGACAGCAAGTTCCATAACAAGTTTTAATGTGACAACTTCTCCTTCAGTATTGTTTTCTTTAAAGACGTTCAGATGGTTATTTTTTTCAGAGGCCATGAGGCTAAACCCAGAGGTCATTTTGTACTAGTTGAAGCAACATCCATTGAAGTCTAATACTTCTCTGCATGAGAACAAAGAAATGATGGTTTGGGGATTCACAAGCAGGAGTTTATCCGGGTTTTCCTCAACACAGCTGCTAATTTTCTAATAATTGGAAATCAGAACACAGGAGGGTGAGGGTTCTAGATTCCCACTTCTCACAGGCTAAGGTCAAGAACATCTCTTTAAGAAACCATCCACACATGGTTATGACCATGTTTTTTCTTGTTTCTCCTGCTTGCGTTTGTAGAGGGCAGTCGTGGCTTCAGAACATCTCATTTTGGTACAGTCTTGATTCTTCTTTGACAAATGAGTAAAGTTTGAAATCTGTCAATATTCTTGTAGCTTGAGTTGCCAATCTGTGTTTTGTTTCATGATTCAGCTGCAACTAGGAAGAGTAAATACGTTTCTCACATTACAGACTTTATGCAGTGTTATCGCTTCAATGTGAAATGTCCCCCATGGGCTCACACATTTGCATACTTGGTCCCCAGCTGGTAGCACTATCTGTGAAGGTTCTGGAACTGGTGTTACTTACTGCTGGAAGTGGGGTTCCTGGAGTGGGCCTTGTACCCTTCAAGTCCCATCTATCTATCACTTTGTTACTTTCAAGCCTTCTCTTTATGTGTGACAGATGGCTGGGTTCCATTTTCCAATCATTCTCTGCTTCCAGATTGTGAGCATCTGGCCACATGTTCTTGCCATCATGCATTTCCACTTTCATGGAATGTATCCTTTGGCACTGTGAGGTGTAATAAACCTCTCCATACTTAAGTTGCTCCTTGTCAGCTGTTTTGTCACAGCAATGCAAAAAATAACTAATATTGATACAAATGGAAGCTTGGAGCTAAAAGGGGGTGGGTGTGCACCAATCACAGATCTTTAGAGAAATAGGACCACTACACAGGTACACAGATAGGTAGATTAGGTAGATCCATAGATTCTACAGAGATATATTGAGATCATTTATCTTTCTATTATCTATCTATCTATCTATCTATCTATCTATCTATAATTTATCTATTCACTTTTTTGTATTATAAGAATTTGGTTCAAACTACAATAAAGGTAGAGAAATGCCAAGGTTCATAGTGAGAAGCTGGAGACCCCGGAGAACCAGGGATGTGTGATACTTTTCAAGGGTAGAAGAAGACTACCAAGGTCCTGCTCCAACTTTCCCAGCCCAACCATTCAACAGCCCTTTATGTTCTACTCAGCTTTTCACCCCAATCAACAGTAACACCTGGCCAGTTGTCTGGTACCAAGAGTCTAGTGAAGGTAACGCAAAATTATGGATTCAAAGGTATTAAAAAGTATCCATAATAAAAAACTATTTAATCTGCAATGTTCTCTGTTAGGTGGTGTCACAAGTCTTCACTTGTCTTATCTCAGTTATTCCTGATAGCAAATACTAGTTAGGTGAGGAGAGTGTCACCCCTATGAGGTGGTCACTATCATACTCATGCAGATGAGGAGACAGGAGCTCTATGATATACTGAAGCTCATTCAGTTGGTGAGTGGCTGAACTGGGATGCAAACCACAGCTAAGTAATTCAGAGTATAAGCTCTTAATAGTTATACTATTACTTGGGGAAGGGTGATTATGGGCAGAAGATAAGGAATGTGGAGAGAGCATATTTATTTTTTAATTAATTAATTAATTATTTCAGGTTACATCTCCATCGTAGTATCCTCTATCCACTCCTCCCAGTCCCGCCCTCCCACCCTCTACCCCCTATCCCTTCCATCCCACTCCTCTGGAGTGGAGTGTCCCTACATAACAGTCCCCCGCCCCAGTTCAGCAGTCATATGAGGGCCAAGAGCCTCCTCATACACTGGGGGCCTATAAGGCAGCACCACTAGGGCAAAGTATCTCACTGACAAGGAAAAAAATCTATGTTCATGTTCCCTTTGGTGCATTCATTGTAGAACAGTTATCCTGTACTATATGGCTAAAGTCTGACTATAAGTGAATACATGCCATGTGCATCCTTCTGGGACTGGGTTAGCTCACTCAGGATGAGCTTCTCTAGTTCCATATATTTGGCTGCAAATTGCATGATTTCGTTGTTTCTGATAGCTGAGTAGTATTCTATTGTGTAGATGTACCACAGTTTTTTAATCCATTCTTCGGTTGAGGGACATCTGGGTTGTTTTCAGTTTCTAGATATTACAAATAAGGCTGCTATGAACATAGATGAGGAAACTTCCTTGTGAATTGGTGAGGAATAATTTGGATGTATACCCAGAAGTGGTATGGCTGTGTCCGGAGGCAGAGCTATTCCAAGTTTTCTAAGATATCACCAGGCTGACCTCCATAGTGGTTGCACAAGCTTGCACTCCCACCAGCAATGGAAGAGAGTTCCCCTTTCTCCACACCCTCTCTAGCAAGTGCTGTCATTTGAATTTTTGATCTTATATATAAATTTTAATTTTAATTTTTGATTTTGAGCCTAGCCTTTAATGACTGAGCTATCTCTCCAGCCCAACTTTTAATTTTAAAGTATTTATTCTATCTTGTGTGTATGAGTGATTGCTTATGTGGTATGTGCACCTAGTGTATGCAGCATCTGTGGAGGCCAGAAGAGGCTGCCAGATCCCTTGGAGTTGGAGTTACAGATGGTTGTGAACCACCATGTGGGAATTAAACTTGTGCCTTCAACTAGAGCTCCACATGCTCTTAACCCACTGACCCATCTCTCCAGCCGTTGAAAGGTATATTTTTATTAATATATATTCATTGTAAAAATTACTATTATGGCACAAATTTACATACATTACATACATAGGCATGTAATAATAATTACATACCCAATACCTATCACACCCTTCATTGTATGCCAAATTAAATAAAAAACCCTAAATAATACTGAGAACTATTTTGTGTACTATCAATCATACGTTGGGAGTTATGCTAAATATTTTGCAAGCATTATCCAATTTAATTTTCAAAACAATACTGGAAGTTAGAAACCATCATATTCATTTTGCAGATAAGAAAACTGAGCCTGGCCGAACTAGCCACTGTTGCCTTCTCAACACTGCGACTTTTGATTAATATTATCTGTCTGATGTCACTCAATTTTGAATGCCTTGCTTATTCTATTATGTTGTGCTAATGGAAAAATTTACAACCTTTAAAAGTGGTAGCTAACTTGAAGCACAATCAGAAAAGCTCTCTATGATTGTGCAGTATTTACCTTCTTTTTCAGAGGGCACTACACTTCCTTTAGCTCCTATGCTTACCCAGTAATTCTCCGGAAGTCATGGCCATGCTCTCTTCTTAAATAGAGACTCATCTGTCTCCCTTACTCCTATTACTAACAGCTTCTAAATTTAATAACACAAATGCTCACTTACAAATAAGAGAAATAAACACTTATCTTGCCACAGGGGGAAGATCTGCAACATAACAGACCCTAGAATAATAGGTTTTCATAGGACCTTGGAAAGGTCTAGTCTTTTCTGGTATCTACTGTTGGATGTTTAAAGGGTGGGCTCCTAATACTGCTTACAATCAACCCTTCACCAGTGTCTCACCTAGGCTTTGCAAGAAGGTGACAAAACAAAAACAATGATAAAATGTCAAGGGAAAAGGCACACCGTTGAATTCTACTTTGCTCCCTTCATCCATCTGAAACCAAATGTGTCCTTTACCACACAGACTGGAGGATTCAGCTGGTGGAACCAGAGATTCCAGTCCTTTCTCATCCAAGTTCCTTTTAAGAGGAAACACAGGCAAATATCTGAGGTGACTTTGTTCAGACAAGTCTCCTTGAGGCAAGGTCACCATAATTGTCACCCACGTTTTTCTGTCGTCTTGTCAGATGAATCCGTGAAATTTGCAGATTAACCCAAGTCCCTCACTCAGGCATTCTAAATGCCAAATGTTCAAGTGTAACAAAAAATTACACATCTGGTAATTCTGCATGTTATTTATAGCCTCTCTGATAGAGGCATAATTGATTCAGAAATGTAATTTACAGCTTGGCATCTCCGCTTCAAAGCCTCAATTCCATGATATCCACTGAGAGTAATCTCAACATTTGTTGGGAAGCAGAGATAATAATTGGGAGGAAGTTTTGTATGATAGCCACATGCCTCTGCATAAAGTTTCCTTGCTCCTTGTCTTTCATTTGCATAGTGGGTTATATTTGTGTCAGGCACACACTTTTAATTCCATGGATGATTTATGAAGACATAAACGGATTGTAAAGCTGATCAACAAACCCTAGAGTGCTGGCAAGCAGCTGAGGCAAGTTTCTTTTGCCCTCTATTTCTAATTGCAGTCCTCATAAGAAAGCACTCTCTAATTTAACTAGGTAATTGTTCTTTTTAGAGGGAACATTTGTTATTTAATGCCAGTTTGAAAACTACTCAACAATGCTGAAAATTTTGCTTTATCCAAGAATAGTGACAAAAATGACTTCACCCCTTTTCATTGTTTCTTTCCTTCATAGTTTTAAAATATAAGACTTAAGTCTTTTGTCATTTAAAGTACTGTTTATGTCTTGTGCACATTTTGAGAAAAATAAGCTGGTGTGTGTGTGTGTGTGGTGGGTGAGGCTAATTTCTTCTAGCTAGTGTTGCCCTGTGTGAGTTTTATTGAAATAATTTTATGTATATTCACTTTTATATCCAAATATTGCAATTATCCTAATTTTGACCACATGTGTTGAATCTTTGTAAAGTAAGTTTACTTAAATTTGGAGGTTAATCCATTTAATGTGACTCTTCATCGTTACTGGCCCACTCAAGGCCACAGGAGGGTTATTGGTAGGAATTCATGTCCCAAGAAGAGATTCTTGGGGATTTCAAGAGGGCCCTGATTATTTATTAAGTCATACTCTCTGGATTTGCCTCTTGGTTCACTGGTTTTTCAGTCTTTCCATGAATTCTGGGGTCTGAATAATGTCGCTGCCTCCTAACTACAAACATTAATAGCTCTGTCCTGAAAGTCCAGGCATGATGCGCCATCTCTACTCATTGTCATTTATCTCTTTGCTTATGGTGGCTGGTCAAGATAAGGTCAGAACTTACTGTCACTCTTTCACTTTTCTATTATTATTATTATCATTAAGTTATGTAATATTTTATATATAATATATAAATAAATATGTTATTATTAATAATAATATTATTATTTTACACATTCAAGGAAATCAGACATGAACTCCAAAGTGTAATTTACAAATAAAAATTGCACACATAAATATTGTTAACATATTTATATACTTTTTTACTTAATATCTCTGCCTTCTATGCATTTATTTATGTAAAAGTTTGAGATCATATTGCTAATATAGTTTAGGGCTGTGGTATTCTATCATTGAATACTGATATCTACAAAACTTTCAAAACCTTTTAATGTTAAAAAGGAAATACTATGTTCTTCATTATATAAATGTGTCAAAACCTTATTTACTGATTTTTCTAGGTATTTTGATCAGTTATCATTGTTTGGGATATTGAATGTTGTTGAACAACCTATTATTCATTAATTTTTTTATTAGGGACTTATGCACTAAACCCTGTTTTATATGTTAAAAAGTGAAACAATTGCTCAAATTATTTAGACATGAAGAAATATAGAATAGAACAGAAAAAGCAAGTGATCTTATTACCATGTGGGAACTATGAGTTGCTAGGTGTGGAGTACATATTTGCAATTCCTACTACCCGGGAGGCTGAGGTAGGCTGACTGAGAGTTCAGAGGCAACTTGAACTGTATAATGTGTGGCTTTCTCAAAAAATAAATAAAAATAAAAAACAACAACAACAACAACAACAAAAACTAATGAATACAATGGCTTGTGGGCAAAAAAGAGTATAAGTCTGAAAAACTCCAAGTGTAATTTAATAAAACAACTGATTCATTGACTATGAAAAGCATAAATTGATTGAAAAAAATGCGTTTTCTAGATCATGACAGGACCCTTAGAGAAGTCTATGAATTTTTTCCCCCTCAAGACAGTGGAAGTCCTTAAAAGGGGTTATGCAGTGAGCATCATAATGAGAATGTGTCGTGTGAAGATCCTGGGAGATTTTTTGGAGCTTGTATCAGTTAGAAGCAAAGTCAACAGGGTGGGAGGCTGCTTAGGAAATTATTCCCATAGTGTGAATGCAGGCGTTAGCAGGTGGACTTAGTTAGCATAAAAATTAGGATGGAGAAAGGCATGGCAATTTCACTCAGCAAGTGTGGGATAAGAGATGGGCAAGGATGCTTATTGGTTAAATTGTGGAACTATTTGCTTAGAGACGGAACAAGGAGGAGAAGCCAGTATAACAGTTTAAAAGCTGTGATTTTTTTTCTTTTTTCTTTTTTTCTTTTTTTAACTTCTGGAGAACAGACAGTTTACTAAGTTAAGTTTAGAAGAAGTCTGAGGGGGAGCGGATCAGATGCTTGGGAGTGAGAGTTCTATCTATTCTGCTCATTTTGTCAGGAGAGAATTTTAAGGGTAAAATTATTCATCAGAGGTTGTTGGTGCATTTGACACAGTAATATCCAGAGAGGTCACAGACACTGGCCTGTTGACACAATAATTTGGTCTTTGGACTAGCCTGTCACTGTGTTCTTCGGGACTTTATGTGTTCTTGGCCCAAGGCTTTCCCTCCACCCACTGTAGCCAGCCTAGCATGTCTTCAGGAGAGCTGTCTTAGATCTTGACTCCTTTTCTGGTCCTCATAGGACAGGGTAAGATAAAGGCATGGCATCTTTGAAGCACTGTCTTAACATTCCAGGCAGCAGCTGGACTATTTATACCACAATAAATACACACAATGGAAGGAAGACCTTTTCTAATCCCTGGCACCTCCTCAAACTGTAGACTCAGCTGTGGTTTCTAAATGTTTTAATTAATGCCTCTCAAAGGAAGGTCTTCCTAAAGCAAATGAGAGACACCTTGATACAGATCCACTTATGTGCTGAGGCTTATGAGTAGAGGGCTCTGACTTCCCCTCAAGTCATTAATTCTTTTCTCACTTTTTTAGTGCTGCTGCCTTTAAATTTTTCTTCTTATGCTATCACTCCATTTCCAAAGAAAAGGAAAGGAAAGGCAGAACATCATTTATTAGGTGCTGAGACCATTGTCTGTCAAAGAATTGGTTTTACATTGAGACATGTTTGAGACTTTAGAAATATTTATTTTCATGGCTAAGTAGTTTATTAACAACTTGAAAGAAAGAGTGGGAAAAATAGGATATGTTGCCTTTTGTTTTAAGTAAGAGATCCTATTATATACTTAGTGTTTAGTAATTACCCAGGTGTTATGCAACACATTTTACATGTAAGGTATCTTTTATATGTAGTCATAAGCCTATGGTAAGCATACCTTCAATATCATCATTTTTTAGATGAGGAAATGGACATAAAGGTTAAAAATCCTTTTTTTCTAGGCTGTGCTGGAAGTAAGCAAGGGAGCCCATATTCAAGCACAAGCAGTCTGGTTGTAGAAGGTGAACAGAAGATTGTCCACGATTCTGGGTGAAGTAGTTCAAGGGTGTCTAAGACAGAAATCATCCTTTGTTTTCACCTCAGAACTCATAACAACAGTCTCGCAGAGAAGGCCGGCTGGAGTGTTGTAACAGTGTTAGAATGTGTAGAAGACAAGGCAAGAATTTCTAAACGTCTCATAAAACAACTTTCAGAAGATATCAGCCTCCCTGTATGATTTCTTGCAAGGAACAGCACACTGACCTTCTACTTTTATCTAGTCTTATCCTTAATTAGCAAATATTTGTCTTCTGTGAGCAGAAATGGAACAGTCGCTAGAGTTTAAAGAAGTCATAATCCTCATGATAAGAAAACAGTAATTTCTTTTTTGGGCAGCACATGAGATTTCACTATTTGATTGGTTCTTAAGGTCTTGACCTCCTCCAAAGATATCCACTGATTTCACAGTGGACCTAGTCTAAAAGCAAAAGGCCAAATGCTTTTCTTTGATTAGCAAAGAGGTACTTCAGGTAGAGTCAATATGAACTCTGCATGTGGTCGGACTGTTGAGAAGGCCACAAACAACCTTCTTCCTTCATCGCTGAATATCTCACACTCAGCTTTCCATCTGCTTTGTATCCCTTGGTGACTTTCAAAAAGTTGGTCTTTTTCACATTCATATACATATATATTTAAATACTCTCAATCAGCACTTTTAATAGCTCGTCTCTAGTGGCCATTTCTGTCTCCCATAGAACAAGCTGGCATTAATCTCTTGATGCTCAAAAATACTGACTAATTTTTCAGCAATATTTCAATATTCATCAGTAATGAATTTTTATAAGTGCTGATCTTTGAATCTCTTTTTTTGACATCTAGGACAAACCCCAGTCGACCTCATATGTCTGTGTGTGGAAGATGATATTTGGCATTTAAGGACGTCTAAGGTCAAACAAAGGAGGTTACCCACTGCTTGAAACTTGGATATAGTGTCAATAGTTGACACAAGATCACTCTCTAACCCCAGGACCCAAACCCAGGAGTGCTAGTGAATACTTAACAAAAGGCATCCTTTCAGCATAGAGCTCCTTTCTCAATGATGACTATTGGGGAGTCATCATTGTGTATTGGGGAGTCATGTACTTCTCTCACTTCCCTTTCATCAGTGGCTCTGCTTACCTAGAAGTTCACAGTAAGATGGTTTGTCAAAATGGCCATGCAATGCACATCAATGGTGACATGAGACAGTGAAAATTTTGCAAGTGAAATTTCTTTATGATGGGGCCCAGGGTGTTGCTTGAACCAATGCCCAGGACTCTTGAGGGCAGGGATGAGCTGGGCACAGAGTCAATGACCCAGACGCTGGGGATCTGTAAGTGGCAAAAGAAGATCCATTTATTTCAGGAAGAGGATGTCCCTTTTATGCCCTCCACCCAGAGTCGCATTGGTTCCCAAACTGCAGGCTTCTGTGGCTCTTCCTCATTGGCACCTGTTTTATAACCTGCTGTGGTGTCATCATTCTTCAGGCAGGTCCGGGAGGTCTCAGGCTGGGCATGTCCGGGCATGCCTGAGCAGGTCTCAAGCCAGCTCCATGCAGAAGCCCAGCCACACAAGCATGCTGTTTAGCCCCAAGCCTCATTCCTGTTCAATGGCAGGCCTTGTTCCTCCTATACCAGGGTAAAGATTAGAATTACAAAAGTAGTCTCAAGTGCTTCAACTTGAATGAAGAGTGTATGTCTATGAAGGACGTGCCTTCCTTGTTTTGTTTTGTTTTTTTATCCAGACAGATGTATCAAAGGCAAGGAAACCACTAGAGAATGAGTCTGGTTAAGCTGGCATGCCTGTTTTCTTAAAACTGGATTCTTCTCTTGTGATACTAATGTGGGAAACTGAACTCATGACAATTTCATGCTATTCATAGACATTTACACTGAAATTTAGAACCATGTTTGTTATATTACACAGTAATAAGAAAAGAAAGAAACCCTTAAAGGCAGAAAACTCAGAAGAGGACTTCAGTGCTACCAGTTGCTAGCTAAGCAACTCAATCAAATCATTTATCTCTGTCTTAAATAATTCCATTTGCCTACTGATGTCCAGTCCTGATTTCTTCATGCTTTCATTACTGCACGTAGAAATCTTGTGCTAAGAACTTTGTAACTCACTACCATTCCTGGCTTTATCCCAGGGTATACTTGACTTTGGAATACTTAGGCTACTACTTGTCCTTACAGATACAGGTGGTTAAATGATGTGCTTATAGGCAACTAGATTAGGCTTTAGGTAGGCCTTCCAGAAAGCATTTTGTGCTGGTGAGAATAGGGGAGAGACCTGGCTGGTATGCATCCTTTCTGTTCATCTTTTTTTTCTAAACTCTTGTTTTCTCATTTAGAACACATTTATAAAGCACAGCGGTCCAGCAGACATCATGAAGGACAGGGTAGGGGCTGAGGCTGGTGTATTCAGAGACCATATTTCTGATGGCAGTACTGACCCTCTGCACTGTCTCCTCCCACCCTAGACTGCCGATTGTACCAGAGTGTGTTGGCTCTATCTATGGCCCTTGCTATGAGGCAGAATCTGCCCACTTAGTATGTAGGCTGTGCCCAGTTTGCTTCCTAAATGTCTCCTGTGCTCAGTGACAGCCTACGGATAAGTCATATGTTAAAGTGGGACTGGCAATGAGTCACTGCTATGGCGTTCTTCAGTGGCAGAGTGATTTGCTTTTAGTCCCTTCCCTTTAATCTACAAACCATATGACTGTTGCAAATTGCTTAAGCTTTCTGAACTTCTGTTTCCCACTTGGAAACAATGAAAAGGAAATTAATCTCTCAGGCTTCTTGTAAATGTCAAATAACTTAAAACCTTTGGAAGCATGATTCCTGGCCTCAAAAGGCTTCTACAAGCCACTCCCTTCCTTGCCTACTTCTCAGGTTTTTATTTGTTTTTTTCTCAGTCAGCTGTTAGGCTTCCTTTGTTCCTGGAAATGTTTTAGGACAGGAGTTCAAGAATTTGTTTAAAACACTCTCTCAAGTGGCCAGAGAGGGAAAGATGGAGCACCAGCATAACATAATAAAGCTGAAACATGACTTTAGTATCTTTCCCAAAAGGATTTGCTCTAAGGGATGCTGCACCCAGGGGGAGATGGCTTTCATTTGTTAATGAGGTTTCAAGAAAGGCAGTTGATGCAGAATCCTTTTTTTTTTGGTTTTTCGAGACAGGGTTTCTCTGTGTATCCTTGGCTATCCTGGACTCACTTTGTAGACCAGGCTGGCCTGGAACTCACAAAGATCCGCCTGCCTCTGCCTCCCAAGTGCTGGGATTAAAGGCGTGCGCCACCACCGCCCGGCTTGATGCAGAATCCTTATACACACTTTACATAGACTGAAGTCTAGAAAACAAAATGGAAATGCAGGAAACAAAAGTGAGAACTCCAAAACTCTCTCCTTCTAGGTCATTCCTTATTGGCTTAAATAAAATCAAGCTCTGCTTTGAAATAATCAGGACAATGGAACTCTTCCAATGAGATGACCCAAACAGCTGTTGGAGAACGGGATATTTATCTGTACCACCTTCATCTGCAGTGGTTGGTGGGTCATGGATTGAAAGACAGAAAAAAATTGGAATCGTGTCAAAATGGTGAAGGTCAAAGGATCGTGACTATCTGGTCTGTTGCTGACGTTCTCAGGAGCAACATGCAACTCCTGTGTTACCTCAAGAGACAGTGGCCTTGAGACAAGCAGAAGTATACTAGATGGATAGGCTGCTCCAGAAGAAAGCGAGTTCTTATATGAGAGCAGTTGTGGAGGGTGTGTTCCTTGTGGAAGTTTACAGGGTTCCTTTTGGCTACAGCACCTGCATTGTGATCAGCTGGAACCCTCTCTAGATTGATGCAGTGATGGTCATTCTGTACAAGGTCGGTCCTCCTCCTTGGAAAGAGGCATCTGGGATAGAGCTGAGACACCTGGGCCAGAACACAAGCAGCTCTCTAGGAGGTTCCATTTCCCTCTAAACAAGTCTGCTCTTTAGAACTGTGGAATAAGGACTGTCAGGGACATTCTCATGGTCACTACTGTCCACTTCTTACACGACAAAGATCTATGTTTCCACAGAGGTTTAAGAACCTCTGTGTATGTGTTTCTGTGTATGACTCTGTGCATATGTGTCTGTCTCTTTCTCTGTGTGTACCTTTCTAATTGAGAGGAATTCATGCTATATCTCTTAGCACAGCAGTTGGTTCTTGCGTTCTCTCCGGTATGCATCACTTCCTCCAGTGGCCCCCCTTAGGTCACCTTATTCTTAGTTTTGCCTTGGCAGGCCTGGGTTTGTCCTTTGATAGCATGGCAGGACCTTCATACTTAAGTTGTTTAAACACTCTTGGGAATCACACCCTTCACAGGCAAGGCTGGGGCCCAAGGGTGGAAGCACGACACCAACAGAACAACCGAACTCTACGTATAACTCTCCCCATCCACACAGTTCTGGAGGACCATGGTAAATTAGCTATGCAATTATGGAAACTGATTTCTCAATCTGTTTGTACATGGTCACTGGAGTCCAAGCAGTTCTGGAGGTAGCTATGTCTTGCAGTTGTATGGAACGAACCTTGGGGATATCTGCACATGGTTATCCTCTTAGGATTAAGATCTCCAGTGTTACATAGTTCAGAATGAAAAGTGAAATAAATAAAAGTCCCCTATGGATAACAGGCAGAGGGAGGGGTATGTTGACTCCTTCTATTTTTACTCTTTGGTCCCTGAGCTCATGTGTCATTCTTTCTGGGGAGATAGCACACAAGCACCTTCTGACTCCCTAAGTATCTTTTGTTCAGAAGAATGACACTCCACTCTGTTTTTTTGCAAGCAGATAATCTAGGTGCAATGGTAGAATCTGGTTCAGGGTTCTGTAGTCTGGAAGGTTCCTGTGATATAGTGTGGTAGAATCCATAGTTGTGGGTTTGTTCTATTTGCTGTACAGTGGACTCACTGGTTACTCTACTGTGTGGGATTTCTGGCTTCTGGCCCAAGAATTCTGTAAGTGCTCAATGGTGATGCAAAGGTATGTCTCATGTGTAGAAAACAAACTCTTAACTTGAATACAGTTGCCACAATTCCCTAACCTGGACTTTGACTCTCTCATAATCTCAATCTTAGTTTTTGAGCCTATTCTGTTCTAGCTCCTTAGGGCTGCATTTTCTTTAAGATGTGAGCTTATTTTTTTTTTCCTCAATACCAATTCAATGCCAAGGAGAAGAAATGTAAGGCATATTCCAGGTGGCTTATGGAATAGAAGTTGGCCTTATTATCTCTTTATTTGCTTGTTTTTTCTCCTCACAAATTTGTTTTACAGATTAGTGAATGAACTAAATTTAGGAATATGTTCCAGATAATAAGCTGCTATGATTTAGATATGGTTTATGTCACCAAAGCAGGTCATCTATCTGAAGTTTGGTTGCCTGTGGTGATGTGGAGGTGATGTGAATCCTTTAAGAAGTGAAGCCTATTTGGAGATGTTTAGGGTATTGAAGGTATATCCTTGGAAGGAATTGATGTAGCTCCTGTGGGATTCTGGTCAGTTATTCCAAGGAGGACTGATTATAAAACCTTGGGTCAGCTTCTTTCCTTGCTATGGCTTCCTGTTTCACCATATAATTATTCTCCATGGCATATGTTTCTATGTGATGGTGTGATGTCATTTACTATTATATTTTCCCTAGAGATACAAGCAGCCAGGCTTCTCAGTCTTGCATTTTCAGCTTCTGAGACTGTGATTTGAATAAAGATCTTTTGTTCATAAGTACCTGTCCACAGACATTTTATTATAGTCACAGAAGACTGGCTAATGTCGTAGCTTTATTACATGTTGGGAAGACATGTAGAATTACTTATGGTTTGGAATTCCAACACCATAACCTCACTTTCTGTTTTGGAATTTGATTTTGCAAATGGAGGCCTAAAGATTTACCTTTATTTTCTTGTAGAGAAAAATGGATTTTTCCCCTTCATCATAACTGTAAAGATTTTTGATTTCCTATTTCAAGAACATTGGAAAACTGGTTAACTAAAATAAGACTACAAAATCCCTATGAGTCATAGAAAAAAATTAAGATAGCTCTATATGGAAATAAATGCACATTTTGGCCCAAGTTCAGCAGGTTTTCTCATCTGTTTCAATCTCATGAACGAAACTTGAAAAGATCCTCTGTTCTTCCACCCCCATTTTTTCCTCAACAATTTTGTTATATGAAATGAAGCCTTGAGTTTTGTTTTGATTTAGGTCTAATTGGAGCTGTGCTTTCCCTGAATCTAATTTCAGTTAGAACTAATTACAGGGGAAAAGGTCATAGCTGTACTGAGAGTATTACTCTGTTCAAAATGTATTGACATCCTATAATATTAACTCCATTCTATAGAAGTATAAATGAAGACAAAAATAAATCACCTAAACATTTCTGCCTCTTCATTTTATTTAAACCAGTAGGGAAAAATTCATACATAGTTATTGGCAAGAAAACCTCTCTTAGGTATGAATAAAATCAGCTTCCCAGTTGATTTGTATCCATTTCCTGATGGCAATTTGGGAATTGCCAAGTGAGAGATACATTTTGTACCTACTGAGCCTGAAATGATGGTACAATTGTATCTCAACTGGTGTACCATACAGTACCTCTCTTATAACAATCTGGAAATTTGCAGAGGAAGAAAAATGACAAACATGATTAATTTGTTTTCCTGAAAAAGAACAAAAGAATCATTTATCCAAACAGTAAGTCTTTGATGTCTAAATAGTTACACAGTAGCTAAACAAGATCTCTTCAGGCCAAGGTGGCTTAAATGTCCATATCTGACTTATGGCAGACATTTATTAATGTGCATAATTATTGTTCAGCCCTTATCTTTATCTGCCAATCAATGGCTATTTCTTTTCTCTGGTGTTTTATGCAAGTCCAAGTCAATTAGAGATACGGTTTTGAGGTCATATATATGAGCATCTTTGAACACAAGCACCAGCAAGGCATTCTATAATCTCTGCAGATTATGGGTTTTTTTTAATCTGTTCTTCATCTCTCAGTGGCCATACAGGGATTTTTCTGATGAATAACTGACGTCTGGATGCTCAACAGAAAGTCTCAATTTCTCCCAGGTGATGGGAAACTGACCAAGTGTGGGGAAACAGATTTGTGAGCATAAGGCTTCCCATCCTACCTTGTCTGTATGAACCTTGGTGTGAATATCTGACCTTGGTCCTTTGATGAAGGCTATGTTATAAGAGACTACTTATTTATCAGACAGTACTGAGATGTTGGCATCTTTGGTTGCAAAACACTGAATACCAACAGAGGAAAAAGTATCAGTGACCTCCAGTAACCTACCAGAGTTGGGGACGCTTTGTCCTCAGATGCCAATAATACAATACCCAGTTTTAGGAAAGTGCTTAACACTAGAGGCCATATGCAGACACAGAGTGATTTATTTAAAGAAAAAATCATTACTGTAAGCCGAGTATAAATGATAAAATATTTTTCTTTAAACCAACACTTCCTTGCATTAAAATGTGTACAAACTAGATTTTAGACTTTCAAGTACCCAGATAGTAAACACTAAAATATATGCACAATCAGAGTCAAATATTTGGATGCATCCATAACAGATTATTGACTGAAAGGTCCCGTTGCCTTTGTATGTTTATTTATGTATTTATTTGTTTAAATATTTCTGTCCACAGTTCAACATTTTAGGTTCAAGGGAGGGAGTGGGGGGGAAGAGAGGTAGAGAGAGAACGTTATTGATGAATGACTAATGGACCCAGAGTCTCAAGTCAGGCTTACTGTTTGCATGGAAAAAAAATCAGTCAGTGGAACAACCTCATTTTATTTTTTAGAATCGAATGCTCTTGGTCCTATATAGAGGACCTTAAGCTCAAAGCAGTCAGATGCAGACTTTGTGGCCTCAGGAGCAATCACAGCCCCCTGTAAGTCAGTGACTTGCAGATTGCCCTGCAAGGTCTCCTTGATTCTTCAGGTCCATACAGAACCGTAAATTATAGCTGTGCATGTCATTTCAAATATAGCTAATTGCTATCTCCTGGTAACAACGAAGCTGTTAATCAGGGTAACTAAACACGGCTGTAGTAATTGCACCAGAGAGGGGAAGCTTATAAAAGACTCATACTCCACCAGGGTCCTATAACCTCCTCTTCCTCTCCCACTCAACACACTGACATTTTATAATGCTAACATGAGTAAGGAATAATCATAATCCTTAGCTTTTCTATAGCTCTTAACAAGCATTCGATAATTAATCTTCATGCCGCCTTCGAAAGGCAAGCGGTCCTGCCTATTGTTATCCTACCCTCCAAAGCTTGGAATCAGAGAAATGTTAAGAGATTCTCAGAAAGGTTAAGAGCTTTGTCAAAGGTCACAAGACAAGCTAGTAATAGAAGTTAAACTCCAGCTGAGACATCAGGACATGCAGACATGTGGCCTCTCGGAGGCTTGATGGCTGTTCAGTGTCACGAGGCCACCTGGGCTGTAGACACTCTGGTAAGGCTGGGGAGAAAGCATGGCACAGTGGCCAGAACAGGTGATGTGTGCTCATTGATAGCTATAGAAGAAAGAAACAGCAGCTTGGGCCTCAGTTTCTCAGTCTCTCCCTTTGCCCTAGATAGCAGCCACTTTCTTTTTTACATTAGTGAGATATACAAAACTTAAAAAAAAAAAAAGCTCCAGATTTAAAAGCATAGTGTTCTTTTTCCAAGTAGTGTCAGGCAACTGGGATTCCCCACTGAGATAGAATAAGAAAAGGGTGACAAGATTTTCCTTTAGAAACCCAAGGAAACTCAAGAGGAATGAGAATTATGTGGCTCACTTATCCTATTTCACACACACACACACTGGTGCTCTTGCATGCATATGCTCAAAAAAAAAAAAACATGAAGAAAAAAACCCATCAAATGAGCCAACAAAAGTACCCTAATGTTTGCTTATTCAATTACGTGGAAATATATTAACTTAAATAACTAATACCTTTATTGTAATCAGCAAATCATGTGAACTCGTAATATGCAATACACAATAAATTAAGTACAAAACTGCATTTTAGAGGTTAAAAATGCGAGACAGGAAATTGAGTTCACCGGAAAATGCGAGCATATGAGATGTTTTGACAAATCAAATGCTAAAAATCCAGATTTTGCAATATTAAAAAACTATTTTCCAATTGCTGTTTATCTTTATATGCTAGCAGTCCCTAATAAAAAACTGTTTAATATTCTGAAGTGAAAACCTTGTCTCCCTTAGTGATATTGATACTCAGAACAGGGCGGAAAAGAAAGCTTCAGATAGAGAAGGTCATATGGGGAAAGGTGGCTTTAATCAGCTTACAAAAAGCCATCCACATGTGAGGGCTTGGAGGAGTTTGCCTGCCATTGTTCCACCTGCTTGAAGCACAGAGAGATGAGGCAGCAATGGCGGACAGCTTACAGAACAACACTGAGGGAAACCTCAAAGATTTTGTTGTTGCTGTTGTTTTTGAGAAAGCATCTATAGCCCAGGCTAGTCTGGAAACTGTGATCCTCCTGCCTCTGCTGCTCCAAGTGCTGAGATGAACAGGCCCAAGATATCACATTTGGCTCTAATCTAAGGCTCCTAGAAATGATGATGGAAAAGGACAGCAGAAAGAAATGAAACCACGAGGCTATAGGACGTGTGGAAACCTGCTCATCCTTCGTCTCCGCAACATCAAGAGAGATCAGCTAGCTAGCAAGGCTCCAGTTACCTGTTTTATGGCCCCCAACAGTTGATGCAGCTTCCTAGGTAATTTGCTAGGTACGTTGCGTGTTCATGAATGTGTAGCTTGGAGGATATGGGGCTGGGCTATTTTCTTTAATTGATCTTAGTTGATTAACTAAAATTATTCATACTATCATCAATCACCATATAGAAAAACTTGGTAGAGAGTCTTAGGAGTTCAAATATTCAAATGTTTATCACAGTTTATTGGCTCATATAAAAGATGTTATCAGATAGGGTTAATGAAATCTCATTCAAATGTCATACTTCTGTGTTTCTGTAGACTGATCAGGGATGTTAGGAAAAGGAATTTATTAGGCAGTAAGAGAATTTCATAAGCCAGGGTGTTTATGGTGGAGGCACACCAGGCTTGAACTTTCACACCACTTTGTTAGTCTGAAAATATATGCAGCAGGAACCAATACATTGGCCATCAGGAGAGAAGGTCATAGGAAACACCTAACTGGGATGGCCATTTTGAATTGTGAGAAAGTCACAGGAAAAACCATGAGACCAAACAGGGTTGGCCATTTTGAATTGCTCATGTTGTACTTTATGATTGTTTTTCTGTATTTAAACGTATATTACAATGCTGAAGGACTCCAAATGAGACACTGATATCGGAATTGTTTTAAATCATGTCCTAAAAAAAAAATAAAAAAAGCAAAGTTTAAGGGTAAAGGTGGCACTTACTTCCCAATCAAATACTAAAAGATTGCTTTGTTGGCCTGAATGTCCTTGTATCAGCCAGTATCCAACTTCCCGGCAGATAAACTCTATGTGGCCTTGTCTGATAGAAATATTATTTGAATCATTAGGATGCTGGAGCTAAAGGCAACAGGGCATCAGTTTCAGTTCTGAAAAAGACTCTGAAATGAAAGGTGACTTACACATTCATTACATTCTTTGTCTATGTTAATTAGTAATCAAATATTCTAAACGGGTGATGGAAAATAATTTTGACTATCACTAGCATCCCAAATCATAGTCATAAGGTTTAAAAAGTCTGATTAGGGAATTTTATTAAAATTTCTTCCTAAGTGTCACTTTGTTATATTTTCCAAGTTATTAAGTCTTTCTAAGCATATGACCTATCTAAACACATATAACATTTGTTTAGAAAGTAAATAAAATTAGATTAAAAAATATTTCCCATACTGTTTAGTTAACTTTTTCCTTATGAGAGAAACTGGTAGAATGAATGAACCTTAATTAACTTATTGGCTTCTTGGTCATGCGATTGCTGTGCAAATCCATTATTTTAATTGACTGCCTTCTATGGACAGTTTTATGTATGTAAAGAGAATGAAACAACAAATTAATTTCTAATAATTCTCTATTTGTTTAGATCTTCCAATGGTATCCATCATTCTCTATTTTAATTACAATTTTCTAAATGTGCAAATGGAAGATGAAGATTCTTCGATTCTTCAGAATTTGAGAGAGAGGATAAGTCATTAAAGTCACAGGAGACAGAAAAAAATCACAGTAAAATATGCTCATTGTAGCATTCTGAATTCTGATGTACAGCACTCCCCTGTATCAGTTTGTTTTTGGGCTGGAGGGAAGGCTTAGCAGTGAAGAGCACTGATTGCTCTTATAGAAGACCCAGGTTTAGTTCTCAGCATCCACACGGTGGATCACAACCATCGGTAACTCCAGGTGCAGGATATCTGATGCCCTTTTCTGACTTTTCTGAGCACCAGGCATGCACGAGGGACACATGTACACATGCGGGCAAAAACATCTGTACACATAAAATAAAATAAATAATCTAAAAAACTCAAAACACAGATTTGTGAGAGCTTTGTCATTGTTCAAATTTCCCTAATGCTTTTTGCATTTATGCTTAGCAAAATAAAGCAAGCAAACAAACAAACAAACAAATTTATGGATGTTGTGCTAAACAGTATTCTAGTCTACAGAAGAGTCACAGGTACCATTCTCCAATGCAGAATTCATTTTTTTCCCCAAAAGTGCTGATGAGTAAAATGAACAAACATTTATTTTAAGTTTTTGAACAAATAGAAGTTTAGATTTCTCTGAGCTTGACTACACGGTCACATGACATGTTGGTTTAATCTGCTAGACAGCCAAACTTTTCCAGAGAGCAGTATCACTTAGTGTTCTTATCATTAATGCATGAGAGTTGCAAGTGCACTGCCCTTGTATCTCATCATGTTTCTAGTTTATATCTTTATAATGAATAAGAGTATTTGGTTTCATATTAGTTACTTTTCTATTGTTGAAGTAGAATGTCATGACCAAGGCAACTTATAACAAAACAAAACAAAGCAAAACAAAAAACATCCAATTGGGCTTATGGGTCCAGAAAGTTAGAGTCCATGAAGACAGAGCAAGGTGTGGTGACAGGAACAGCTAAGACTGTCACACCTCAAACTACAAGCAGGAGACAGAGAACACTGGGAATGGCACTGTGGTTTGTGAAACCTCAAAGCCTGGCTCCAGTGACACCTCCTTCCACAAAGCCACACCCCCTAATCCTTCCCAAACAGTTCCACCAAATAGGGACTAAGTATCCAAACATATGAGCTTATGGGGGGGGATCAATCCCATTCAAGCCACCACTGTCATCATTGTACTTATTTGGCCTCCTTATGTCTTCTTTGATGAAGTATCTGTTCAAATCTTCCACCATCTTTACTAACACACATTAATTACACATATTTCTGGGGCTCTGTGTGATATTTTGATGTGCTGTACATACATACATGAATCTTGCTATCAGTCAAATCCAGTCATATCTCTCTCTCTCCAACTCCATTCAGTCTCTGGTTGTCAGTGTTCTACTATTACAGCTTAGAGGAGGATGGTTGTCTGTGTCCAGTCTTTTCTACCCACACACTGATCTCCAATCAATCCATTTTGTTGTAGATGACAGGATTTCATTCTCCTTTTAGAAGAGATTTATTTTATTTTGTGTGTGCATGTGTGTGTGTGTGCACATGTATGTACATGTGCAAGTGTTGGTTTCAGAAGAAGGCTTCTCATATTCCTGGAGCTAGAGCTAAAGATGGCTGTGAGCTGCTTGATGTGGCATTAAAGATGTTTCTTTTTATTTCTATTTGGTTGAAATTTCTATATTTTATTTATTTAAAATTTTTTTTTTCTCTTTAGTTTTGAGATAAAGGGTTCTCTATGCTGTCCAGGTTGGCCTTGAGCTTGCTATGCGGCTCCAACTAGCCTGGAACTCAAGAATATGTTGCTTTAGCCTCCCAAGTAGCCAGGATTATAGGTATGCACTAGTGTACCATGGACACACACACACACACACACACACACACACACACACACCACACGCGCGCACATGTATACATGTATATATGCATGTATAAATATGTATATTAAATTTAGGTTCTGCATATGAGAAAAACATATAGTATTCATTATCCTGAATCTGGCTTTTTTTTCTTAATTGCACTGATTTCTAATTGTATGCATTTTTCTGAAAACACCATGAGTGCATTCTTCTTTGTAGCTGCATAAACGTCTACTGCATATGTGTACCACATTGTCTTTATTAACCTGTTGAAGTACATTCATTTCCTGAATAGTGAGAGTAATGCAGGAGTGAACACAAATATGGATACTGTCTCCGGCACCTTGACCCAGAGTCTTTTAGGTTTATTCCACAGAATGGTAGGGATCACATGGCTGCTCGGTTTTGGCTTCTTGAAGAATCTCCCACCGGAATCTCACACTGGCTGCACAAATTTATATTTCCATTGGCAGAGAATGAAGCTTCCTCTTTCCATACATCCCTGCCAGGACTTGCTATTGATTTTCTTGATGATAGTCATTCTGAATAGGGTGAGATGGAATCTTAAAGCACTTTTAATTTACATTTTTCTGATGGGTAAAGTTGTTAAATATTTTAAAAAGGATTTACTGGCCATTTTTATTTCTTCTTTATACAACTGTCTGAAGATTGAAAAAAAATCTATAATGAATGTTGGATTTTGGCAATTTTTCTCCATCTATTGAGATGAAACTATATTTTTCTTAATTAATATGGTAAGTCACATAAATTCTTCAAGTGTTACTGTGTCTTTCATCCTCTAAACAAATCACACTTGGTTACATTATTATTTCATGAGATGTGATTGGTTAACAGCTATCCATTTGAAAATGTACAGCTTGGGGGTTGGGAAGACACCTCAGTGGACAAGAGTGGTTGCTAGGAAAGCAAAAGGGTCTGAGTTCAAATCGCCAGTACTCATATAAAAAGTTTATCCTGTGTGTGTGCTTGTATTTTAGTGTTGGTGAGCAGAGGCAAGTGGATCCTAAGAGCTCTCTGGCTAGACATGTGTGTGCATTATGTGTATACCAGAGGACAGTCTTAGGTGTTATCCTCAAAAACATTGTCCTTTTCCTCTGAGACAGAGTCTCTCATTGGTGGAGCTCATTGGTTGGACTAAGACTGGCTACAAGAAGATCCACTAACTTCCTCCGGTGTCAATGCCTTTTCAGCACTAGGAATAAAGTGTATGTCACCATGCAAAACTCTTTTTTTTTAATTAAAAACATTTTAAACATTTGCTTTTTCTGTAGTGAAAGATACTCTTTTCCTAAGTTAGTCTCTTTGAGAATCAAAAATGTTAGAAATGAAAGAAATAGTTTAAAAACAAAAGATAGAAAGAAAGAAAAAAGAAAAAAAAACTACACAGGGAAGTATCATCAACAGACAAAACCACACAGGTAAATGAATTTTAGGAATGGAGAACAAATTGGAGACAATAATACAAACCACTATCCTTACATCTGATAAAGTGGTCTTCAAATCAAAGCTAATCATCAGAAATAAACATGGACACTCCATGTTAATAAAGGGCACACTCCATCAAGAAGTTGTAATAATTGTATCATTTTTTTTCCACTATGTGTTTTTTCCTTGACTAAAGGCACTGGCAAAGGCATGCAGGACAATGTGGCTGATCATGACAGTGGACATCCCTGTGCTGCTCTTCTTTGCTGGAATGCCTTTTGCTTTTTGCAGGGATTCAGGATCCCCAAACGTTCTCTCCTAGATGTTCTTTATCCTATTAAGAGGTTTTTGTTTGTTCCTGCATAGTAAATAGCTTAGAGTTATTTACTATGAACGTATCTTGACTTTTGTCAAATGAACTTTCATGAAATATTTCACTTCCTGAAAAGGAATACTTCTTGAACAAAACTTCTTGAGTGCCTTAAGTGAAAAAAAAAAAAGTCAAGAATGGCTGTGATTCCAGACTGCCAGAAATATGAAATATATAGTTTCTACATTCTTATTCTCTGATTTGTGGACTAATATTCTGCATAGTTTATGCTTGTAGAGTTTTCTAGTGAAATGGATACAGGATTGCCAGAGAGCCTTATTATATATCATTATCATTCCCCAACATGACCTCATAAGAGTTACTAAAAATAACATTTACAGGGGCTGAAGTGATGAGTTATTGGTGAAGAATGGCTCCCAGAACCCACATCATGCAGCTTACAAACAGCTGTAACTCCAGCTTTAGAAGACAGATGCCCTCTTCTGGTCTCTTAAGACACCTGGACACATACATAATAAAAAAAAATCTTCAAAGTAGTGTGTATAGTATTTAAAATTCCATTATTGACAACTGGTTTTTATTTTCTGTATTTTGGGAATCAGCAAAGTTGCTTGGTGTCCAGAGTATCGTTTAGTCCTAAAAAGGTCTCTGCAAAAAGTGTCATTTTTATGTCTGAGGTGCCCTAGTGAGTGAAAGTACAGATGCAGGAGACTGAATGTCAGGGCTTATATTTCAGCTCTATCACTCACTTGCTAAATAGCCATTCTGCAAAACGTAGCCACTGCTTTATGTGGAAAAAAGGAAACAGACACCATGACTGAACTTTGGTCTTTAAGATAAAACTATTCAGCGTTTACAATGGGCTGCATGAATGTGTCTGGGTGGTGTCTCCTGTGTCTTAGGAGGCAATAAGGGAGGTGGAGCACTGAGCCTTTTTGAGTAGGAGCCTTAAGGGAAGCCCTTAGGGAGTGCTCTAAGGCTTTAAGAAGGCCTTAAAGTCTTAAAGGGGATTGTAGGGTCCTGGTTTTTCCTTCTCTGCTTATTGGCTCAAGTTTTGAGTATTCATTCTAACACATGTTTCCACCATGGTGTATTTCCTCCAGAAGAGGCATAAACAATGGTGCTGCCTGATTTTGGACTAGAACATCCAGAACACTCAGAACTGTGAGCCAATGTAAACCTGTTTACATTATGGAGCACATGTCAAGTATTTCACGCTGACTGAAACAGCGTGATACCCCAGGCTGGGTATTTTGGTGCACTGAAAAAAATACTTGCTCCGAGTTAGATGTCCTTGTTTCTCAGATAAGAAAGATGAAGAGTATGGGAACAGCACCTAACCAGGATGCCACCAAGCTTAGACTCAAGGCACAGCTATTTTTAAAATGACTTTCCTTCAGAGTGCTCCTATTATTTATATGCTGCTTAGAAAATGGGTATTTTGCAAATATATTAAGTATAGCCATCCATTCCTTTTTATGCATATCCTTTCAGGGTAATTATTAATAGAGGTCTTTGGATTTTCATGATTATTTACCTTAGATGATGAACAGTACAATCTCTTCATTAATAATGCACATTTAAATTTATGTTTCTGTCCCAAATTATTTCTATTTCTATTTTTTCCCATGGCCAGACTCCCCAACTCTCTCTCTCCCCCTCTCTCTAGTTTTTATACTTTATCAAGAAGTCTCATTTAACTATGTGATATTATTATCTGATGGAGTTTGTATCCAAGACAATTAATTGAGCATTAATCCAGCAACTTGGCTTGTACAAAGTGAACACACTGTACTCCCATGTTCTTGTTTCATACTGACACAAATTCGAACCTGTTCCCAGTAGGAGTTCCATGCCATTTCCATTTGAATGGAATGACAAAGTAGCTCACCTTTGGAGTTGGCCTACTGATAAGATGCTATTTGTAGTTCAAACGAAAAAAAAATACAATTATAGATATCTAGAATGGTTTCAAGGTATGGTTCTTTGGGGGGAAATAGCTAGGGGAAAGGAAAGATGGACACTATGGCAATTTTTTAATAGAAAAATTTCACAAGGGGAATTTAGCTCATATCTGTCAATATTTTCTCAGTAAATATATAGGTGAACACATATTGATCCTTTATTGTGGAAAAATGTCCTCTTCCCTTGCTTCCACCTTTAAACATACAGTATGTATTTGTTATGAGAAGAAAGAGCCTGTGCATATTCTATAAATAAAATATTTGCATTAGCAAAACTCCAAATGAGATTCAAGAGGCACCTCTGTTCCTCCTGTGGAGCATCAGGAACTCAGATTCAAGCACTTTTATTTTTGTTCTCTTGAGACTCAGTGCTGTTCACACCTTTGTATTTCCACAGCCAGCATTTGATTTACAATGTTATTTTGGTTTCAAGATAGTTAATTGCTTTTGTACCACATTTTATGAACACATTTTTTTCAAGTTGTCATTGGAGGCCAAACCATAAGCAATGTGTTTAGCCTTCTGCTCACCCAATCATATTCAGCCTGAAAAAATAGACTTTCATCTGAAGAAATTCCCCGTGGAGTAGGAAACACAGCTGTTTTATCCAACTAGGCAGCCCACAGAGAGAGACTATTTTCCTTCAGGGGAAAGGACACTCAGGTTTTGAGAATCTAGGTACTGTACCATTGGGGAAAGAACTGAAAAGAAAATAGACCATCTTTTCCAATTCTATTGTGCAGAGTATAAAAAAAACCCTTTGTTCACACTCAGTGTCCTCCTCCTTCTTGTTCAATCTTTAGTCTTTTAAAATTCTACCCTTAACTAAATGGGTAAGCTGCAAAAAAGATTAAACTTAAAAATATACCAGGAATACGGAATGAAGAGGAGTGATTGATCTTTGAGTGGGTATCCAACAGTGCAATGAAATTCTCAAGCAGGCTCCTTTTTATTTCAAAATGGGTTTGATTCAGAGGGATTTTATAGCTGCTAAATCATGCAGTTGGCAGAGATTGTGCGTGCTTCTCACAGTTACTTTCAAAGATGTCAAATTTGGCAAAGGCAGTAGAAATACTGGGATTTACTGAGCTTGCTCACCCCCAACCCCCGCCTTCTTGAAGAAAATGCTTTAAAATCCAGCACGCTCAGAAGCAATACCATACAACAGAAGTGTACAGAATTGCAGGTTTCACAGAAAGAGCGCGGCGCTCTCAGGCAGTGTGACTACACACTTTGGCAAAAGCCTGGCATCCCGTTCACCTCACTGGAGAAAGTTCCCTTTGGATTACCATTGGAGCGGGGTTCAGCATCAGAGCCGTTGGAACCATAAAGCTGCTCATCTCTATTAGGACAGCTACTGAGCAGAATTCTTAGCTCATCAGGAAGGAAGCAGATCTGAAGCAACACCATGGGGGTTGGTCGTATACAGGCTCACAGCCGCGTTAACTGTATAGGGCAGTTATCGTGAGCATGGGTTGGATTTCAAATGTCTGGCGGTCACTAACAGCTCCCTACGTGATTCACAAGCTATTTTCAAGCCCTAGTTACACTTATAGAAGCAGATGATGGGCTGCTTTATCAGACTGCCAAAGGAATGAATGTGGCATGCTTAGGATAGAGACATGGTGAGTGATCAATAAAAAACATTGTAATTATTAGCCTTATGAAGTTCAATAAGGGTTATTTATGATCAATTCAGGAGAAGGGATTGGATGATGTTTCATAAAACTCACTTTTTAAAAGGGTGCAGACGATGTAACCATCACCACTATATTTGTGATATCATGTTTCACTGTTGTTCTGTGTGGGAGAAAGTGATATCCACTCTCCGTGGCTTATTAGGTACTGTTCTGTTATTGATCATAATCAGGTTGCTGTCTCTTCTCTGTACATAGAAATTAATTGTTATAGCTATTTGGCTTTTAGACTCTGGCACGGTTCTTTTGATGGAATAAAACACACTATTCAAAACCAGGTACAAATGTAACTAAAGGTTGCATTGAACTGGTTTGGGTAATCTGCCAAGAAATTGCTTTCTCATCCATAGCAAAACATTTGTAAATCTATTCCATAATCTTTGGACGTCTGTAGCTTCAAACAAACCTTGGTTATAAGTCAGGAAGTCACCTGTGGTGCCATGATTCTAATAGTATTTATTTGTGACATCAAGATCTTTTAAAATATACATTCAAAAATGTACTTAGCCATGTGTTAATCACTGTGACATTTTTTAAAAAGTTTTTCATGACAAGGTTTCTCTGTGTAGCCCTGGCTGACCTGGACTCATTCTTAGACCAGGCTGGCCTTGAACTCAGAGATCTGCCTGCCTCTGCATTCCAAGTGCTGGGATTAAAGGCGTGTGCCACCACGCCCGGCCGACAAATGTTTTTTAATATATGATTTTACGATAATCCCAAGTAATAAACCACTTTCATAACTATTTCTTGGTGAACAGATATTGTCATGTTAAAGGAAAATTAACTACCTCAGACTATTTACGGTTTAATTTTTCCCATTCAGATAGGAACAGAATGTCTTGTTTATTCTGACCTTAACTCCTTGCATAGTGTCTGGCAACAGTATCCTCTCTTTAAGTATTCTAATTTAATGTATGTATTGAGTACTAATAAAGAGACTATGAAGAAGTATAAGGTCTTCCTTGTCTCTGTTTCTTTTAAAGTGTACATCCCAAGTATGTACACATACATGCATGCGTACACACACACACACACACACACACACACACACACACACACACACACA
>CAJQZJ010032284.1:8000360-8034828 GCA_907164525.1 Lophiomys imhausi
ACACACACACACACACACACACACACACACACACACACACACACACAGAGTCTATTTCAGGTTCTCCAGAGGGTGCTGAATGTCAAGCCCACCAAGCATTCTAACCCTCTGAACTCCCAGAGTCCTCAAGACTTGACCATGGAAAGAAATTTGGGTTCAAGGACCTCACTTGCCATTTTAACAAACAAAAGCGTGATGTACTAGATCCCCAAAGACTTCTTTTTTTTCTTACTGGGAAATCTTTCTCCTTCAGGCATTCAGTACTGAACTGCAGTTCTGTTGTGTACTTTTCCACTTTATTGTCTCATAAGTTTTTAAAAAATATGCCTGTGAATGTGAATATGAAAATGACTGTGTATACTCAGATTTTTATCTTCAGAGCCTGGGAAAGGTTGTGGATGCAGTTGGGGGACTTCTATGCTTGATGCGAAGCATGGGAACACTAACTCCTTGAAGTCTATGTGCCTTTCCTCTCATTCTTTGTTTCCATCATACTCTCTGAAATTCTCATACATGAATCTTCCTTGAAGATCAAGCTTGCTTATTCTACATCATCTTCCTGAATGATCTGATCTAGTCATTGATGTAAAGATAGGGATTGTTGATTTTTCCAATCTACTACCATCTTTCCACTCTGGCTACTCCCTCACCACACTTTAGACTCACGACTGTTTCCTGGATACACTCACCTCATTCCCTTGTGCACAGTTAGTCTTTTAATAGTTTGTGTGCCAATGAATGGCCTCATTAATGCTCCAGATACTTAATCTCCACAAATATAAGTTTATCACTGATTCTTCTTTCTACTAAGCTTATGTCCCAAGTTCATTTCCTGTTTGTATTCTTATCATTATCGTTCTAAGTAAATGTTCTTGATATCTTTCCTTGGGCTCTTACCATTTTTTCTGATTCCAAATGTCCTGAAAATTCAACCTTCTTCTTAGAGCTGGAACTAAAACTTAACTCAAATGTAATGTATCCTTCCCCACTTAAAAAACATTTTTTTCCCTAATGGAATAAAATCTAACACCCCAATCTCATTGGCCTGGGTCCACTGGGCTTTTACACCCTCACATGTTATAGTTTGTTCTGTTTATTATTGCTGTGTAGGAAGTTGCTCCCTAATTTTCTCAGCTCACCACCTTTTATTATGCCTGATTCTGTGGGTCAGAAATTCAGATTACTGCAAAGATTTTTTTTTTTTTCTGATTCACATCATCTGGGGGATGTAGCTGGGACTTAATGGCTAGAGGTGGCTAGAAGGCTCATTTCCTGCCAATGATGGTATGACTCACAAGCTACGACTGTCAGTCAGGCTGCCTGCATTATGCCGCATTGGTTTATAGCGTGGAGGTCTTATAGAATTGAACTTCTTATATTTATGGCTCAGTGCTCTGAACATGAGCATCCCACTGAACAGGATGGAAGCTGTGTGGTCTTTTATGAGTTACATGGATCAATTTAGCAGCTCTCCGTATGTCAGAGTAGTTCATAACCTGTGATATAGAAAGAACTTAGCTAGCTTTTTGTCTCTGGTTTCTGGCACAGAGCTTCAAAAATTCTTAGAATTTTCTGAGTGATCAGAGCGTCTATTGTTATTCATAATAGGCCCTTAAAAATGTGAATTATGTTAAAAAGTAAAGGATTAGTTCACTGTGAGGTAGTTTTTGGAAAGGACTCATTGCCAGAAAAGAAAAAGATAATATGATTAAGGAAGTAGAACTTTCAGCCCCACCCTGGAACTCTGGAGAGGGGAGAGAGGCTTGAAGATTCAAGTTCAGTAATGTAGCCAATGATTTCCCAATGATAACTATGCAATGAGACCCTGAAACAAAACAAAACAAAACAAAACAAAACAAAACAAAACAAAGTGCTAAATCATGAGGTTTAAAGCACTTCCTGGTTGGTGGAGATAAAGATGTCCTGAACGACTGCACACTGACTTCCCAGAGAGCCTTTGCTCTGGGGACCCTTTAGTCTTTGCTTATGCACCTGTTCACCGGCTATTAATTTTTAGATATTTATAATAAAATGATAGCAGCAGGTGTAGTGATTTTATGAGCTCTACAGTTTATTTTAGCAAATTACCAAATACAAAAGATGACTCTGTTTTACTGGATTGTAGGACATCTGGTTGGTACTAGAGAGTTGATGTTGGAAATCACAAACGCACCCAGATTTGAGAGTACAGACACTCTTGAAGAGGACTACCAGTGCTCCTGGGGTCATGTTTTTAAAGCCAGTACCCATGATCTGTGTACTTCATAAAGTATATATCTCCCATCTCTCTCTTAGTTTCACGTATTTTAAAAAATAATGCACCAAGTCCAATCAGTGGCACCCATATGCATATGTGTATAGGGTTATCCATTCACTGGGGCAAAAGCAATCTTAGTATTGCTTCCTCTTGTGTTTTTCATCCTTACCTATTTAATGAACCACAGGGAATGATTTTTTTTATATAGTCTCATATTTCCCATAATGCAGTTTTGAAGGAGATAAAGGTACTAGGCAGCAGAAAGAAAGGCTCTATCACTGACTGGATAGTTATTACCAGGCACATCCCTTTCCTTTGTTGTTTTCTTCAAATCTAGGAACCCTTACCCAACACAAGTGATCCCTCCATCTCACAGACAAACCAACCGGAATCCAAAGGTCTGAAACCATTTGCTTAGAGTCACACAGCTGGCGTAGATGGTGCAGCTGGACTTAAACACAAAGCATCTCTGACTCCAGAGTTCCTTCAGTAGCTTCAGTTTTCTGCAGAACACCCCCCCCCATACCACATCTGGTCCCCTGTAAAGCATTGTCGCTCACACAGGACTGCCAGTCTTGGTGCTTTCGTCCAGTAGTTTAGGAAGAGACTGGCTATAAAGAGGCATGCTCCCTGTTGCCTCTTCACCTGCTTCCTCCTCGTGGTTAGCCTCAATAAGAATTCATTTTATTTTATTTTCCCAGAGGCAAAGCTAATAGGCAGCTATGGCGGGAGGAAACGCTGATAGTACCTATGCTGTCTTCTTCCTCTCCAGATTACAACAAGGTAAGGGGAGTTCATGGATATTGTCTTCCCTGTTCTTCAGAGACCAAGAAAAAGTGTCCCTCTACTAAGATCATCTTGGATTCACTTCAGGTTTTGATGCTGTAGGATCTTAGAGTGAGGTTGGCAGTGGGGGTGGGGGTGCAGGTTGAGGTGGGATGTCATTGTGTTTTCCTGTCATGAAACCCACTGAATATTAACCTGTCTCTTGTCAGAAAAACCAGAAAGCCTCAGCCAAGCTAACTATATTAAATGCAATTATAGAGTCAGGAGCTGGGTCACTCAGGCACAAAACCTTTAAAAATATATAAAAATAGCTATGCATTTGTATATATTTTATATAAGCTAAACTAACCCTTCTTTCCTAAATAGAATTCTGTCTCCTAAGCTCAGATTTCTCTATTATAATCAATGGAACAGAGGAGCTTTCCATCCAAGGCTTAAAGGTTTCAATTACTTCAGGGGACAATCTGGTGAGTGAAGATAGAAAATTTGCCTCTAGCATTTGCTGAGAATTCCAGGCCTTGTGGAGGATGGTACAAGGGATTCCTACCAATATATTTTCCCTTTACAAAATATGGGGTGCCCTTAAAAGGAATGTGCACGTGTGTGTGTGTGTGTGTGTGTGTGTGTGTGTGTGTTCAGTGATTAAATACTAAAAGTACAGGCATTATATATTTAGGCATCCTCAGTTGTAACCAGAGAGCATTTATGCAAATATATAAAAGAACACTTAACCAGTTGAATTGTTATTTACTTTCTGCATGTATCTACTCATTTTCTAGATCCTAAACCTTTAGATCATCTTAATTTTTGTAATAGATGTGGTAATGTTAAAAATAAAATGATAATGACAATGAGAAAAATTAACTTATCAGTTCTATTATTGATATTATTGTTATTATAAAGAATTGACTTGATAATAAACCATGTGTCTTTTTAAAAACTTAAATATATATATTTGCTTTTTTGTTTATTTGTACATTCATTTTACATTCCAATTGTAGCCCTTGCCCTCCCCTCCTCTGAGTCCCACCCTCCTGCTGCCTTCCCCCCATCTCCCCTCCCATTTTTGACAGAAAAGGGGAGCCCCCCACCATCCCACTGGAACACATAGAGTTGCATCATATCTGAGCACTTCCTCTTCCTCTGAGGCCAGACACCACAGCCCTGTTAGGGGGAAGTGATCAAAAAACAGGCATCAGAGTCCTTGCCAGAGATAGCCCCGCCCCACTTGCTAGGGGATCCATATGATGATCAAACTGTCCATCAATTACATATGTGTAGAGGGCCTAGGTTCAGTTCATGAAAGCTCTTTGATTGGTGCTTCAGTGTCTGTGAGCCCCCATGGGCCTAGGTTAGTGTCTCTGCTTGCCTTCTTGGGGCTTACTTGTCCCCTTGGGTCTTTCTATCTTCCTCCCACTCTCTTCCACAAGACACCCTTTATTCTGCCTAATGTTTGGCAGTGAGTCGCAGCATCTGTTTGGGTCCTCTGCTGCATGGAGGTTCTCAGAGGACAGTTATGCTAGGCTCCTATCTGTAATCATAGCGGAGTGTCATTGATAGTGATAGGGGTTGGCTCTCTCCCTTGGGGTAGGTCTCAGGTTGGGCCTGTCATTGGTTGGACATTCCCTCAACCTCTGCTATATCTTCATCCTTGCACATCTTGAACCCAGGGTAAATTTTGGCTTGAAGGTTTTGTGGGTGGGTTGGTGATTCCCGCCCTTTTGTAGAAATCCTACCTAGCTAGAAGGAGGCCTCTTTGGTCTCCATATCCCCTGCTGCTAGGAGTTTCAGCTGGAGTCATCCCTGTCTCCTCCCAGGGGCTCACCCTGATGACTTCCGATCTCAGAGATGCCACCCCCTCCCTGTTTTCCATCTTTCACCCAGCACTCTTGCCTCCTGTCCCAGCTATCCCCACAACTGATCCCTCACTGTCCTTTCCCTCCTCTCTCCCTCTCCTATCCAGTTGGGTGGATGAATGAATCTCACTCAGAAGGGGAAATACAATAGACTATGTGTTTTTTACTGGCCCACTTGTATCCACTTGCTTTGTTCTTATGATTGATATCCCAAGGTCAGTATTATATTATCCAAGTAAATGAAGGAGTCCTGAGGATAATGGTGATTCTAGTGAAAAGAGATGGGAGTGGACAGAAAGGAAGCTTCCTGAAGGAAATTGATAGCTCTGCAGTTAAAAAAAAAATACCTAGACTTAATTAAATGTATACATAGGAATGTTGGTGACTGTCTGTCTATAGCCGAGAGGTATACATTTAGAAGCAATACGTGTGGCTTAAAAGTGTGCAATCATTAGAGACAGAAGATCCTGGTGTTTAGTGTGTTTTTGAGGAATAAAACCAATATGTAAAAGTGGGGAAGAACTGAATTGAAATAGAACTGACACAGGAATTAGGATGGTCACCACTCCAGCTGGGACCAATGCTTATCGGGACAAGAAGTTTTACAAGTTGTTTGTAGGCATGACTACAAGGGAACACATGGCCTAAGGACTCAGTTATGTTAAGGGTTCTCATGCCTGAGATAACAGAAGGAAACCTAGACAAAGATAGGTACTAAGGAATTAATTAAGAAGCTGAGAAAAAAAAAAAAAAAGCAAGTAAGGGCTGGTTGAATCCAGCCCTTCGCTCAGGTGTATCAAGGCTGAGAGATAACCAGACCAGTCTCGTTGTTAAGAATGAGGTGGAAGGGTGGGACTGGAGTGGGGAGTAGGGAAGGGATTGTGATTGAGATGTAACTTGAAGAAATAAATAATAAATTATTAAAAAAAAAGAATGAGGTCATCTGTAAGAGAAAGGACCACTCTGGTACATGAGACCAATACAAGTGTGGAAATCCTATTTTGTTGCTAAATCCCATGGACACTGTACCATGAAGACCAGGAACCCTGAGAACTAGGGTTCAGTAGCATCCATTGAAGACTGAAATCATAGAGGGACTAGATAGAGAAGATAGAATTTGGGTCAGGTTTGTACGTGTCTAAGTCTACAGGAGTTGTTAGCACATCTGAAACAAGAGCTAAATGATGATTTTCCTCCCCCCAACTGAACTTACCAATGGCACCTTAGATCAGCAACTATTAATGGAATTAACATTCAGCAAATCCCTAAATAGATTCTTATGCATCTTTAAAAAAATATAGATGCAACTGGGAAAATCTGTCACAGGTCAATAAATTGATGCATCTTTTAATGCCTCAATCCTAATTGGTCTCTGTTGGTGTGTGCAAGCCCTGTAAATAGTTGTTCATGGATCAAGTTTACACTATCAAAGTGTGATAGTCCCTGGAGGTACAGAGCACTGTGTTTTGGGGGACATTTTAGACTTAAATTGATAGGATACCATCTCCTTCAACACTTATGTAAAATAAATATTTATGACCACTTAAAAATGTTTAACTGCAGAAAAATAAAGCAGTCATTAAGATAAAGGAGACAAGTGGTCGGCGGAGGCATCGGACATTAGAGGCTGGACACAGAGGAAACTGGGAGGCCTGGGCTACCTTCACAGTGAAACCACAGTTAGAGGATTCTGTTGCCCATTAAGCCTTTGTGTGGACTTTCTATACAAGCGAATTTGCAATCTCAGGATTTATGTTTTTAATTTGTAATACAATAAAACTATACATTTGGGGCACACAACATGATATATGTGCATATTTTAGGAAGGCTAAATCAAACTAATTAGCATAATATGTGCAACGTATTACCTCACTTACCATTTAGTTGTCATAAGGACCTTGAAATCATCTCTTTTAGCAAGTTTTGTATTCAATGTATTTTCTATAGTTTCTAATCTCTTGAATTTACTCCCCTTACCTGAAATTTTGTACTCTTTCATTTATTCTTTTTTCCTTTCAGAAAAATAGGCTGCCAAATTAAGGTATCGTCTTCAGCATAGATTGTTCACGATTATTTTTGCCTGTTTTTGTTTGTGGAGTTGTGCAATCAGAAGTCACACCTTCAGAGTGCAGAGCATAGTTAGATGGGTTGCTCAGGTTGGTAAGAGTAAAGACAGTTAATACTTAATGAACATTTACTGAAAACCAACCTTTGGGCCACAGAGCCAATATTTGGAAATATTTAGTTATTTAGTTTCCAAGCTTCAAGTAATTGTGAAGTAAGTATCCTTTCATTCAAAGCAGCTAGAGTCTGTACTCCTAACCACAGGCCTCTTCTTTTCTTATTGTATTGAAGACGGATGGTACATGCAGGCCTGTATATCTACTAGTTTCTAGACCCACATAACTTAATGTTGACAAAATTCCACTTTCTTTTAGATAGCATTTAGGACATCCTCCTCAATAGGTGTTAGTTTTCCCATTTTTGAAAGCATTTACTAACGAGCTTATATTAACAGCTTTGCAGCAATGTTTCTCTTACTTTTACAATCACAACATCATAGGGTAAGATAATTACATCTAGGCACTATTTGATCATATCTGATAAATATTTGTGATTTTTGCTTTTGCTTTAGGCATTGGCTGCTCTCTATCTAATCAAAGTATTTAGTCATATACCTGCCTCTTCTTTCATTCCCTTCTACTTAACACTGGCCAAAGGAAAGATAAAATGAATGATTGAAAGTCAATCATCTGTGTTCCTCTTCTGGGAATTTGGTCTTGAGCATAAAGAAGGTACTTAGGGTGGGACCTTTCAAAGTAACTCTGTAAGCTTTTTATTGCATTTTATTTATTTGTTTGTGTGAACGTGTGCATGGTTTCATGCATAGGCACCACAGCACCCGTGTGGATATCAAAGGATAACTTACAGGAGTCAGTTTTTTCTTTTTACCATGTGGGGATCAGGGATAGGACTTTAGTTCTGGCTTTGTGGCAATGTCCTTTACCTGTGGAGCCATCTTGCAGGTCCTCAAAGCAATTCTAGGTGACATGTGAGTTCCAATAGGATTTTCAGGACTATTCCCTTACTCTCTCTTTCTCTCCTTCCGAATATCCCTATCTTTATTCCTTTGAGGAAGCTTATGGACTATGCAACTTAGGCTGGCTTTGAAATTGTATGTATGTCAGGCTCATGATCCTATTGCCTGAGCCTCCTAAGTGCCAGGATTGGTGCTACCATTGTGTTTCTGTATCATGGTTTGGTTATTTTATTGGCCTTTAGAGACAGCACATTATTTTGAATCCTTGAAGTCTTTCTGCAGCTAGTTTACATTGCTGTAGTCAGCTTTACTTGATTACAAGGGACTGAATGCAGTTCTTTTTCGGTATGTGGTTGGACATACGACCTAAGAACTTGAAAGACAAAACCGAAACTCAAGACAGTTCGTGGAAGAGCAGACCTAGTTTATCAGACCCTAATACCAAAATTATCATCACTCAGTGTCCAGAATGGTGAAAGAGGTCTGAATGTTTCTACTTCCAAGCTAACAAGTTCATCTGCCACAGCATCATGGATACCGCCTAAATCTGTGATCAAGGATGTTTGTTCCCAAAGCAAAAACAGTGACAAGAAGCCATGTTGTTTGTCCCATCCGTCATCAGGTCTAAGGGGGTGACTCCAAAGAGCCCTGGTGGACACCTGCACACAGAGTGCCAGCGCATCACAGGAAGGGCACTCCAGGCTGTTGTTAGATTTATCATTTTGATAGGTGTAGAGGCAAACTTCTTGTTTCTTGCTCAGGAGTGCGAGGTTGGGAGAAACACACAAGATCCCTGGCAGATTGCCTTTCCTAAACCTTACTATATGGCTTTGAAAATACTGAGATGATAGTATTTGCTATGATTTACACACTCTAAGTCTAACGTAGACTTTAATACCCAAGTTTACTGGGCTATGGTGTTTAGAGGTGGGATGTTTAGGATTAGTCATCAAGTAGAACCCCATGACTGAATAATAGTTGCTTGTATGCACACAGAAAAGGACCAGAGGGTGCATATGCATTCTCTCTGTTCTCACCTTGAGAGTTTGCCAGCAAGAAGACCACTTCAGATTTAGCCATTCAACCTCGAGTAAGAACCATAAGACAAAATAATACCCTCCTCTCTTTGTGTGTGTGTGTCCATGTGTGTGCAGGCACTTGCAGATGTGAGTGCACATGTGAATAATTCCATTTGGAGGCCAGAGTTTGATGTCAAGTATCTTCCTGAATTGCTTTCTACTTTGTCTGTCTGTTTGTCTGTCTGTCTATCAATCTTTTGTCTATCTACTATCTATCATGTGTCAATAGTTAGTGACAGGCTCTGTCACTAAATCTTGGATTTTCTGATTCATCTAGACGGCCAGTAGCTATCTCAGGCATCCTCTCGTCTCTGCCACATCTGTGCTGGGATCTTGATGTTTATCAGCACTGGGATTAAAGCTCTTATGTTTCTCCTGGCTTTTTAAAACATGGACGCTGGGGATTCCAAGTCGGAATTTCATGCTTGTGCAGAAACGCTTTACTGGCTGAGATATCTGACCAACTCTAAACTTCTCTTTAGGACCCACTCAGATATTGTGATATCATCTAGAGAAAACTTTAATATAACATTTCAGAAATGTATAAATCACTCTCCCTACTTCTCATTCCTTCTGTGTTTTGTTCCCTCCTGTTGGTCAGTTAGAGAGAAAAAGGACAGGCTTAATTATTAAGGACACAAAAAGTATGGACAAATTTGTATTACAAATAGTAATTGCCTGCAGATAAAGAAACTATGGCTTTGATAAATGAAGTGATTTGCCAAGGATTTTACTGCTGAACATCTACCTGCACACAGACTTTCTTAGTGAGCTCATCTTTCATTTCACAAATCCTTACTGACGTCAGTGTTTTGGGCATCTTCTATTTACTGAGGATTCAAAGGCGATTGGTAGTTGGAGCTCTCATATTTGAGCTCACAAAGGCCCAGGCAACAGGGATGAGGTGGGGTGGGGTGTGAGGAGGTGGGAGATAAGGGTGGGGGTACTACTTGCCTTAAAGGATATCTAAGAGGAAATCACTCGGGAATGCAGGGAGGTGTGTGGTCCATGTTGTGCTATCTTTGTGGAATGCTCTTCTTTCTGGTTATTTCTGTCCATTCATCTTTCAGCTAAGTGAAGTGAGATGCCTAAAGCTTCCTAAGTTTCCCCAAGGTTGTAAAGCTCACAGTTGACAGATCTGAACTTGCAATTTCTGATCTGTAGCACCACCTTTCCTACACTCCAAGGCCTCTATTCAAACAGCCTTCCTTTGGTGCTTCTCAGTATTGCCACCACACTTGATGATGATGTATTTGTCAAGTTGGCTGGATTGTATTCAACATACAGTGATTTCTGACACACCCTGAACAGTCAGTTCTTTCAGTATAGTTAACAATAGTTCTTCTGTAACATGTGCCTCATGAGGGGTGTTACTGTGTCCATCTTTAAGAAAGAAGAGACTTGTAGAGCTTTATGGGGTTCCCTGAGTTCACCAGGGGTGTAGCTGCTAGGTCTTCCCTTAGAAGCCTTGGACAACACGACACTCAGGCAATGTTCCTAAAATACACACCAAAGATTTCATTTGTGACTTAGGAGATAATATTGTTCTATGTAGCCTTTTGTTTGCTTGGTTTTTTTTTCATTTGTACCCCACAAACAGCTTTCAGGGGCCTACTGAGTCTTTTGTTTTTAAAGATCTGTAGCTTGATTGTCAATTCTAAACTTCCCTTCTAGCTCTTTGCAGCTTGCAGCCCCAGCAGCCCACAGCAGGTGGTGACTAGGAAGGAGAACTGGAAAGGAAGGGTCCCTAATTAAACTAGTGAGTGAAAACAGAACCTCTCTACAGGCAGCACCCCTGCACTGTTCTTCTAGCCAATGCAAATGTGACCTTCCAAGGCCAGAGCATGGGATTTTCAGGGGGCTTAGCTGTCACAGCTGACATCACTCAGGGATGTGGGGAGGACCGCAAGGGGACCCTTGTCCTCTGGGCAGAAACTGCAGGCCTGGTCTTAAAAGCCCCACTGCTGTTTCGTGTGTTCAGAGGCAATTTAGAAAACACTGTCATGTCAACTTTATTTCCGAACTCTCTAGGGGGACTCAGTGGTTGCCCACAAATAATCCAGCAGGCGGTTCAAGTAACTGTAAGGCATTTTTTATATCAGGCTTAATTTTAAAATGTGCAAGAATCAGATTTTTAAATGAACTTCTAATAAATCTTATTGATCATTTTCTAGTTATGAAATGCATATTCATTGTAGAAAAACTCAAAAGTGTGAACAAGCATGAAACAAATGAAAATTATCTGTAATTGACTCAGTCTTTAGCTTATACTTACTACATAATTTATTCCCTGGTTTTCAAGTATATTCAAATCTGTCTCTGTTTGTTAGAATGTAATTTTTAGGATGTTATTCACTTGATGCAATGACTATTTTATAAAATATAAGTATCCTAAAACTCATTGTTGCTTTTCATTTTCTCCTAACATGAGTTCATAAAGTCAAATTTTGTGGCTGCAAGTGCTATGAATACTTGAGCTACTGAGTTCATAGGTCAGGACTATAGAATTTTATTCTTTACTGGATTTACTAACCAAGTCACTTTGAGGAGGTGCTATGTAATGCGTCCCTCTTAACTGTGAAGTTTACTCTCCACAAGATGTTATTCATGGGAGAACCTTCTACCAATGGCTCTCCAAATGCTCAGGGAAGGATACAGCAGAGGAAATTCTGTTGGAGTCTTTAGATATCCCCCCCCCACCACCCCGGGAGATGTTTTGTTATTGACAATTTTAGTTTTCACAATGGGAGGTTGAGTGGGCCTCAGCATCCTGTGGTTAAAAACCAGCTGTGCTCCTAGACATCCTCAAACACACAGGGCATCTTGGCACAATGAAGAATTATCCAACTGCCAATGTCCAAAATGCCAGTGGTGCCTGGGTTGAGACACCCCTATTTAGTAGACAGGTGGGCATGTGTCATTGGCCTCTAGAGAGGAGTAGAAAAGTAGAGGAGACTCATGAGGTGCTGAGTGAATACCTGTAGGTCAAACATGGAGGGTTTTTGCAGATATCTTATGTGCAGATAAGTGAGGTTATAAAGAGACAAAGAACAGCACCTTCTCTTTTATTAAGAAAAAACCCTGCCTTCTTTTTTTGGCACAGATGGTCTTAGACTCACAAATCTGCCATTCTCTCAGTAATCACATGAAGAAAAGGGATGATTTAAAGCAGGTATAAGGTTTATCTTGTGGAAGGAAAGTGTAGGTGTCTAAGGAAAGGAAGAATAGTAAACATAAATTCTGTTTTACATCTGAGCAGTGAAGCCATTTAGCGTATAACACGACTTCCACCTGAACTGTGGCTAAGAGGGAGGCGTAAGATATGGCCAATGACTTTAAATGATTGATGAGGATTTTTGTGAAAGAAACACAAAGCCCCTCAGCAAAGCCAGGACTTTCTGATATGCCATAATAGGATTTTTACTGTTTCTCTCACAGTCAAATAAAGTTCAGTAGTAGAGACAGATTGTTACCTTGTATTAGTGCGTTCTAGGCTGCCTGTAAGAATGCTTTCTTCAAAGAGACAGATTTATATTTCACAAGGAAGTAATTTCCAAAGCTTTCCCATTAATAGTTTTTCATAGAGAGAAAAACCAGATTAAATCGTTTCACCCATAGATTGGGAGATTAGCTGTAATGAGCTCATGCATGAAATATCTTACTGATATTTAAAAAAGGAACAGGATTTTAGTGCTGTGAAGAATTACTGGTTTCCTTACATAAATTTCTACTTACATTTTCCTTTGGTATTTTTTTCCCAGCTCTGATGCCATCTGATTGATAAAATCCCAAACAATTCAACTTCCAAACCATTTAAATGCTGATGCAATGAAGATTATCAGCATCCACACACACGGGAATGCCCCTGATTCCACCCTTGGTACCAGCATGAAGTCATTTCTAAAGGCAAAGACTCATAAACTGAAAAAAGTGTACAGTGTGATTCAAACAATCCATTTCTTACTTTCATTCTCTTTATTAATTAAATCTTCTATCATAAGCCCTTTATGTAGCCAGATTACATGAGTACAGCTGCCCGTGAGTGTCAGGGACTGTCCAAGGTGCTGAATGATAGACTTAGCCGCCCACAGGAAGGATTTGTGTGTAGAGAATTGAGTGGGACCTGTTAGGAAAATGACCAGATCAGAAATTAGGACTGATTTTTATTCAGTATCATAGCTTATAAGCTCTGTGATATTGGCTGAATCTTTTAAAATTTATCGTGAAATTCTTTTTTAGTTTTAAAGTCAAATTCCTGGCTGAAAAGGGTTTTCTCTGATAAATATTCAACTCAATTCTATAACTAATCACTCATGGAAGGCCAATATCACCAAAGTCACACACACACACACACACACACACACACAGACACAGACACACGTATGTGTATGCATACACACATGTGGGTGTGTAAACATGGTAGTGAATCCCATTAATTTGCACAATATATATTAATAAAATAAAGTTCTTGAATAAAACAACTACGTTGAACTAAGCACATATTAGATGGCAGAAAAATTGAGATATAACAAAGGAAAAGTCACACCATCAAATATTAATAGCAGGAAAAGCAAAACTGAACTCAACTGTTAAGTTAAAGGATGCTTGTTAGCTCACCATGTGATATAACAGAAGAAAATTTCATGCCAAACAGCAGTGAACATACACACCTCTACAAATGTAAAGAGGCTGGTCTATACAGACATGTGGAATATCTGGGTAAGATATCTTACACTTGCCTCCCACACCCAGATTTATGCTCATCTACTTGGTGTTGTACGTGAGAGGCTAATGCGTACAGACTGTATCTATGGGAGGAAGGAGGGCAGAGAGTGAGCTGTGGTATTTGCAAGCTTGGTCTCCCTTTCATCTGAAGTTTGTAGTAGGCACAGGGTGGAGCTGCCAAGTTTAAGCAAACCCTCCCTTCTTATTATTCTGTCAGACCTGGGTGTGGAAATAGAGTGTCAAGGTATATATCTGCCATGGAGTCTGTACCTTCCTTTTCCTTATGTTTTAAAATAGTCCATTTATTATCCTAAATTATTCTAATATGAAACTTCAGATGCTTTTTTAGCTGCAAACCTATTTGATACAGATCCCATATAACCTTATAGAAGTATTATGTTACTACAAGCAATCATTTATTGAATATGCACGGTATATCAGAAAAGTATTCTGCAAATTTTCTGTCTTAATTCTAATAACAAGTAAAACATTTTTCACTAGGGCTTATGGGACTTTAAAAAGATTATATTTATTTATCTAAATTATTTAATTATTTGTATTTATGTTTTGCTTGCATGCATATATGCACACTATTTGCATGCCTGCTGTCCAAAGATATTAGAAGAAGACATCAGATCTCCCGAACTAGAATTGCATATGGTTGTGAGCAACCATGTGGATGCTGGGAATTGAACCCAGGTCCTCTACAAGAGCAGTCAGTGCTTTTAACTGATGAATCATCTTTCCAGCCACAATATAGAACTCTTTAATGATTTACTTTTGGTGGATAAGTGCATAAACATATTTGATACTTTAAGTGTAAAATTTAATGTGATGGTTCACAGTTTTCATTTCAAAGTCTGTTAAGCTGTATAGATTTTGGATTTGCTTAATTTCTGTGTGTGATTGATGTTTTTATTTATTTGCAAGCTTTTTAAAGTTAAATTTTATTAACAATAAAATATTTACTTTTATTTTTATTTGTGTGTGTGTATATGTGTGTATGTGTGTGTATTTGTGTCACATATGTAAAGCTACCCAGAGGCCAGGGGAAGGTGTTGGATCTCCTTGACCTGGGATTAAAGTCATGTGCCACCATGCCTTGCCTTGAGCCCTACTCTAATTAATTAGTCAATGAGTTGTTGCTATCCCTCTATGGAAGCTTTCTTTCAGCTTGTGGGTATTGCCTTCTTCAGGCTTTGGAGAGTATTAGAAAGATCTTTCTGAGAGGTATAATGTCCAGGAAATAAATTGGGACATCTTATGGACACTTGCATAATATGAGGCAGTGTTTAAGGATACTGATTTAGAATGGGAATTCTTGGGTAAGTTTGGATACAACACTGTCCTCCCCTGTATTTCAGCTTTGTGGAAAACAAACAACATTTATAATAGGGCTATAGGAATATGAACTAAATTACTAGATACATGTAAATTGCCTATATTAGAACATTGCCTAGGTTGATTAAATGATCAATTAATGTTAGCCTTATTATTATTTATTATTTCACTGTTACTATTTTTCCTCCCAATTACTAGAATTAAATAAAAACTATATTAAATAAATAATTTTTAAAACCCACTCAAGACGTTGGAAAAATGCCACACCTATCAAACTGTAGTTAGGAAAGGTATAAAATATGGGCTTAGGATTTTAAACTTGTTTTTTAAAATGCATCATAGAAATGCTGGTTACTAGTTCCCCCACCTTAATAAAATCCATTTATCAATTACCAGCTTTGTGGTCTCAGAAAAATCACTGAAATCTCAGAATATGAGTTAGTTCATCAGTGAAAAAAAGATAATCAGGGATCAGTACATGTTACTCTGGAAATTTGAACATTATTTTTGTTTGTTTATAAGACACAAAGTCAACTGTACCTACTTGACACCTACAAGGTATTTATGGAAAGAGGCAGGGTGATGGCAATACTCCTTATTGTAGTCTCCAGAGTTGGGGAAAGACAGACCCAAAGATTAGGATTATGGCGGAGTTTATACCTAACTCTTTACAAGGATTCCTTTCCTTCTTATCATCCTACAACATTCTGCAAGCCCCTACCTTCTACAGCAATCAGATTAACATATATATATATATATGCACACACACACACACACACATATATAGATATATACATCCATATATGTATATATATATATATTTACCAGCTTTGAGTTATTTTAAAAATAGTTTCCAGGACTTTGCTCTTACTAAACTGCACATACTCTTGTCGTATGATTATTGCTACACAATAGTGATTCTGTACCCAGATATTCTGATGTCATTTTATTTGGCTACTGAAAATGCAACTGAAATGGCTATAATGGCTGAATTTCAAAATAAAAATGCAGCATTACCATATATAAATGTGCTGGGGAGAGAGGTAGATGAAAATCAGGACAATGTATATGCAGGAAGGAGAAACGCATTCAATGAATTAATAGGAACAGATGAACCCTGTATATGGCACTGTCATCTTGGGGGGGAGGGGAAGTTTCCATTATTTAAAAGGAATTGGATATTTGAGAAAGTGTTGTAGAGCTTGCTTTTTCCTCCACTTATTCAGAGTTTAGCAAATTGACCGTAAAGTTATATTGCTACAATATAGATTGAAGTGTATTTTTTTCCCTCTGCATTTACTAGTGTTAAAGTAAGCAGGAATTGAATAAGGAGACACTGCTTTCTGTAGAGCAGTGGTCTGTAAATGTAGTATGTCATTAACTCACTCTTTTCAAAGGAAGTTAAAGGGGTTCCTAACCAGCTACCTGGGACCCTTTTGCTCCACTTAGAAATTTTGATTGGCAAGGAGAATATCTTCCAGTACTGATAATCTCAGTGCCTAAGACTGAGAGATTGGACTCTCAACCCAAGAGATGAGCTCTGCGAGGAAAAGGTTTGCTCATTTAGGCTTTAGGAGCCAGAGAATTGGCTTTGGGCACTAAGATTGGAAGCTTGCTTATTGGTCTGGAAATGAACCACCAGTATCCACAGCATATGGCAACTTCTGAAGAGTTCAGCTTTGGGAGCAGTGGGTAGAAAATAGGTGGCAGTAGGTAGTGTCATCTAATGCTGGAGTTCTCATACAGGTCTTGGGAGCTGAGAGTCTCAAACTCAGTGGAGTCAAGTATTACAGATCAGGGGACTACAGTGTCATACTTTTCAGCTCTTGACAGAAGCAAATATTACAGCTCTCAGCTTAGGGCATTGGCATCCCCATCCAGACTTGGCAGAGGCTGGTATTTCAGCTCTTAGGGTTCAAGGATATCTGAGATACTTAGGCTGTTCTCTGGAATCTTTTAGTAACCAGGGTCCACAGTTCAGCTCTTTGCATCCTTCATCACTTCTGCTCTCTATTGGTCCAGCCTCACTCTCTCTCTGAGATGCTTCAGGAGTCCTCTTATTCTATTGCCACCGTTGCCACTGCCAACTTCCCCTCTGCTACTGTTACCAGCTCAGTCTGATCAACTAACAAAGATCAAAACTGGGTTTAAAAAACATCTGGGAGAAGCTTTTATTTGTACTAGTGTTGTAACAGCAGAGGCAGCATGGGAAGCTCTCTTCTGATGCCTTAAATGTGCCAGATGGCTTATCTATAGTCACAAAGGCGATGTGATGAGGCTGCTTGCATGAATAATGGCACAGACTATCATATAAACGAAGGACCCCACTTGCATCAATCATGGTAGTTCGTACTGCAGATGAAGGACTGTTTTGCACCAAATGGCAGGTCTTCTGCAAGGCCACCGGGAGCAAATGCTCCTCCTTTAATCTGGCCTGGTGAAAATGGCTGCAAGGTTATCCTTAGATAGTTTGTGTGATTCTTCCTACTGAAAAACCAAGTTGGGGGGTGAGAGATTTATGAGTCAATATATTTGGTTTTGTTTTGTTTTTTTACCTTTAAAAACACTATCAGGTAGAGAATACAGGCAACTTTTTTCCACCTCAAAGTTGTACCTGCATTAAGTTTCAGTTTGAATGCTCTTATTATTTCTGCTATTTCCTGATTAGACTTGTCACTTACTTGTCTAATTTTTGTCCGTGTATTCATCTTGCAGATGTTCTCACTTGTTCTTTGAAGCCAGATGGGACATAAATCTTAAACAAGTAAGCACAAAATAGGATAAAAGATCACTACCCAGGTTAGTTTATATCATACAAATGAATCCTATAAGCATGTAAATATATATAATTTTGAGACAAAATACCATCTGGTTTTACATCAAAAGAACACATTAATTTTATATATCACATGCTATTCTGTGGAAACTCATCTCAGAGAGAAAAATAATGAAACTATCTTAATATGTAGAACTCCGATTGTCCCCTTGCATGTGCCAAATTATAATTTAAATTTTTTTTTGCAATAAAGTACACTTAACTGAGTTAGATTTTTAAAGTCTGGAAGCAGCAGATTTCCCCAGAGTTGCATCAGATATCAGAATCAAGGGTTATTAACATTACAAAGAGCACCGCTGTCCTACAGTGTCCCCTTTATCATTTTGAGCAGCTGCCTCAAGGCAACACATTTAACCTTGGGAAATGTGATAGAAATTGTGTATACTCAAAACTATAGAAGATTCCCTCAACTGGGATCTACTGTAAAGTGTTATTTAACTGCAACACAACAGAAAGATGAAGCCGTTATCACTTGATGTTTATCATTTCCATTCTAACTCCCCCAATACCGTTACATTACTTACAAAAAGCAATATTCCATTTGCTGGCAGGACATTGTTTTCCCTACTGAGAATGTCATTACAAAGAAAGGCCTCTGGAACAGGTGTGTTAAATATTTAAATATAGACGCACGTATCATTTCCCCCTAGACATCTTACTGCAAATGCACAAGTTGAGTTTTGTTTTTTAAACTTAGGTTTGGTTTCTATTTGGACAGAAAGAGTGTTTATGTGATGATTCACTAAGATTAGAAATCAATTAGAAATAGTACCGGTAAGTGGAGAATGGGCGTCCTTGAAATGGCTTGATGTATGCTTTTGTAAAAGCAAACTTGATGAAGTGTCTTGAGAGACTTAGGATGTTTTGTAGCTTTGATCCACTTGGGGGAATCAGTTTTAGTGAGACATTATTACAGATACGGATGAGGGTGGAGAGGGCACCTGATGTGACTTATAGGTTCTTGTGTTATAAAATAGGGAGTTGGATTAGAGGGGTAGAAATAGACGTTCATTCAGAAAGAGAGCAGGTCCTTGAAAGGAACTGAGCTAGAGAGTAGGGAAAGGTTAGAAGCTCAATGATGTCGATGCAAACCACCTCAGCTCTTATGCTAAAAGGCACAAGAGGCAGTATTTCTAGAGTCATTTTGAGTGACCATGGTCTGGGAATACAGATTTAGATATACCCCAAATTCCATGTTCCAATGTGGAAATTGTTTTATGAAGTTTTCATAGTTTTACAGAACCAAGAAAGTTATGAATCAAGGCAAGTTTAACATACATTGGTGAGTACCCCAGAGAGGAAGATACAATGAGTTGGAGAAAGCTCTTCTATATGCCCAAGACATTGTTGATTCTTAGGTTCTGAACTGGCAGAAGCTAGTGTTCTCCAAAGTTCTAAAAGGATTTTCAAAAACCAATCTGTTGTGTTAAATATTAGTTTTGATACAGAATGGGGTAAAGACTAGCTGTATAAGATGAAAACTAGCCCAAAATAAGGTAATTAGCCTTTGAACCTGCAAAATTCCAATCTCTGCACAGTTCTGAAATTCCAATTGGTCATCAGTTTTCTGAAGATACAGAATCCTTCCAGGAGTATTTTGCTCACAGCCAGACACAGCTTCCTTTTAGGAAGTTTGGTTCACATGGGTCACAAAATTTTGAATCTTTATGGATCATTTATCTAGGACCTGCGATCTTACACATTCATATTATGGATTTTTCTCCTGTATGCTTTGTCCCTCTGAAGCTTTTGGCTGGAGATTTCCAGTCTTCCCCTCTTGATTTCTTGACACTTCTGTCTCTACTCTATCCACTGTGGTATTCTCCTTCCCCCAGCTGTGGTCTCAGAAATCTTTTGGTGGAACAGTCTTTTAACTTCCTCCATGCTGATGAAGGGTGCAGTTCCTGCTTAAGAGGGACCATAAAACTCTCTTTGGTGGTTAGTTTTAATTGTCATCTGAGCATAATGCAGATTCACCTATGCAAGACACCTCAATAAGGGATTGTCTAAATCAGTTTGTTCTCTGGGTATGTCTGTGCGTGATCATGTTGATTATATTAATCAAGGAGGGAGGATTGAAGATTCCAGAAGAGCAGAGAAAGGAAGCTGAACATGAACACGCATGCGTTCATTCATTGTCCCTTGATCTTGACGGTAGATGTAATGTGACCAGCTGCTTCAAGTTCCTGACATCTTGGCTTCCCCTGCAAGAAAGGACTGTAACATGGAATTATGGGCTAAATAAATGCTTTCTTCCTTAAACTGTTTTTACTGGTGTGTTTTATCATAGCAACTGGAGACAAACCTAAGATGCACACTTTCTAGTTTGTCCATTGGTTGGAGAAGCTTTGGATCCCCTGTCGTATGAATTGTATCACTAGGTTATCTGTTTCACAAGGAGTTTAGTTTGAAACCATTGCATTGTAGAAGATGCAAATATAATAAGCAAATTAAAGCTTCAAGGTCTAAGTAAGAATAACAGGATCACACCAACTGATGACTCCAGAAAAAGCAAGAGTCAAGAAAGCCGTGACTATGATTGTCCTGCGAGAGTTAGCCTTTCATACCGTCCTCTCAGGAGTGAGATCCCTTGGATTGCAGACAACAGGATGAACAACAGAAACCACACTGGTAGTTATATATGGAGAACATTTAAGAATAAAAAAAATAGTTTTAAGAAGGTGTAAAATGGTGAAGTAGAGCAAGAAGAAAGTAGAAAACTCAGCCCTAAATGAAGTGTCTTTATCGCATGCCTCCTCTCAAAGCTAACCCTAACCCTGAAGAAGAGGAGAAGGAGAGGTGTTAAGAGCCAGACGTGGTAGATGACTCCAAGGAAGCAACATTTATTTTTAGACACTATAAAGCTGATGTCATCGAGATTGTGAAAACATGCAAAAGACCTGCACAAATTTAAACCCTACAAGAGCTCAACACAAAGAAGGGGAAGGGGGCACTCCTAACTGAGAAGCCATTTGCCATTGAGAATGGGTTGGAGATGGAAAATCAGTTTTTTCAATGGAGTAGCAGTAGGCATACCTCCTGGCTAGGCCCCATGCTCAGGAGTTATTGGCTAACACAAGTCAGACTCTGTACTTTTATTTTTAAAAATATTTTTGTTTTTTTTTTCTTTTTTTATAATTTATTTTTTATTTATTTATTTTTTAATAATTTATTTTTTATTTCTTCAAGTTACATCTCAATCACAATCCCCTCCCTACTCCTCCCTCCAGTCCCACCCTTCCACCCCCCCCCCCCCCCCCCCCCCCCCCCCCCTCCTCTCTTTTTTTTTTTTTTTTTTTTTTTTAGTTTAAGGTATTTATTTTTCCCCCCAACAGCTCTCCCTTTCAGTCCAAATAATGGTTCTTTTTCTTATAGCTATAAATACAATACAAAACAACAGAAATAAATAGGCCACAATTATAAGAGTTATATGGCTTAGCATACATTCCCAATGTCCAGTCCATATGTATTTGGCACCTGACTTTAACATTCTACTATCCAACCATCTCCATGTGTTTAAAGTTCTATATCTAACTCAGCTTTCATACTAACTTGCCTCATAATTTTAAAAATATCTTCTTAGATCCAGAACACCCTCTTGATTCCTAAACAACTCAAAATTTAACTATGAGACTCTAGGTATCTATTCTTCAACCACCTCAGAGACCTGAGAGGGATAAATATATCTGATTGTATAGGAAGTGCAGGGCCTGCAGCTTCCAAAACTAAAAAATGACATACCAGTGGCTGCCTGGACAGTTCCCATTTTCTCTCCATATATTACAGCATCAATCTTCAGCCATTTGGCCCCATTTCTCTGACAGACATTGGTTGTAGAGCAGGAATTATGAAGGACTTACCTACCCTGTCTTGGCAGAGCTAGGCTGTCAACTTACCTGCTTCCAAGTTTTGTCCTTTTTGGACAGAAGTCTGTCTACAGTTGAAGCAAGTGGTTTTTTCTTGCCAAGAGAATGGCTTACCACCAATTTAATCATCTCCCACTGGAGATTCTTCGATGCTCATCTTCTACTTGGAGTAATATAGGGGGTGCTGTCAGGAGCTGACATGTCTCGATATCAAAAAATCTTAAGTTAAGAAAACATCTTTGAATGCCATATTCTGCAGATCTCTTGAGGTTTTTGAAGATGCCCTATCTATCTCTTATATTTAGATAAGCAAATATTGCTTGTCTCTTAGCAACTTGATTTCTGAGTAGCTTAGAAAATAACTGTGATAGACTGTCATAGTAACTAACAAAATGACACGTTTTCATGACTATTAGTTTCCGTTTCTTAATTATCCTAAACAGTTTATGTCAGTTGGTAGCGAGAGGTCAAAACTTGACATTTCATTTTTAAGTATTACTACAAACAATACCTTTAAGAAGCGTTACCCTTAATTTTGTTTTTTAAGAGAGATAAAGAACATGAACTTGGGTAGTGGTGGTGGGATGTGGTAGGAGTTTGAAGAGAGGAAAGAATATGATCAAAATATATTGTATGAAATTTTCAAAAAACAAAAAAAGAATAGAAATAAAAATCAGACAGCTAAAAAATTGAATTTGGATAACTCTAACCATTAATAAGTGATAAATCAGCTTACCTTTTGATTGATTCTTATTGTTGTTACATAGATAGTTCTTTTATTGATTTCACAGTAGAAATGGGGTCATTTGCTATTATAATTACTTTAGTTTTCCTTATATTCGTAGTTTACATCTTACCACATTGTTATCTATGGTAGCATCTTGATTTCTTGAAAACAGTTGCCCACAACAAAGTCAGCTTCTTATCATTCTTCAGGTCAAAATTGAAATATGTCCCCAAAAGACGTATATTTTATATTAAATGATAAATATTCATATAAAATGATGCTGCTCCTCCTATCTTCAACACCACAGCACCTACTTTATTATTGGATTGTAATTGTCCTTTTAAATAATTAGTACTAATATTTTGTATTTTTTTCCATTTGAATCCAACTTTGATGACAGAATGAACTTTTCTATTCATTGTTGCATATCTGATGTTGAGGATAAGTTTGGATCTACAATGAGTAATAGAAAATATGTTGACTGAAGAAATAAGTGAATATTGTGATATTCCCTTGTGAATCCTCAGGGTTATTTAAATGTCCCTTTAAAATGTATTTGTTTTATAGTTCTCATAGCATCTGAATATTCATACATTCTAACCCCCAATCTACATTTTGAGTTAAAATGTTAAAATAATATATTTAGTGAAAAGGAAGAAAGGAAGAAAAGAAAAAAATTGTCTTGAAACAAGAAAAAAGTCTTACTTAATCTCTTATATATACATCTGCCAATAGTTACAATCTTACCTTCTGTTTTTATTTCTTCATATTTTTCTGTTGGCACTGCTGGCATTCAATGATTACACACACACACACACACACACACACACACACACATACACACACATATACATATATATATATCTAAAAGTAAACTTTTTATCTTTTTATCATTTGAATTTTTCATACAGTGTTCTCTCTACCCCAACCCTCCCAGAGCCTTACCTGCTCCGTACCCACAGAGTAAAAGACTTAAATCTCATTGACAAAGTGTCACCTGATTGTTGATGAAGCCCCGGACAGATTGAACAGGTATCAGCAGCTTGGCTTCAAAATACCCGTTTCTTCCTTTTAGTTTTAAATTAGACAATAACCTTGAAAACTTTGGCTTTTTTGCTTTTGTTTTTGTTTTTAATTGTTGTATTTAAAGAGGAGAGCACAGGCTTACAGGCAATACCTTAATGTTTACAACTGCAATTAACAATGACCCTAAAAGTGTAAGATATTAGCAATATCTCCTTTAGTCAGTCTTAATAACACTCCTGCATGGATTTTGCATTGGGAAGCAGGTTTGGCCTTTGTTCTTTGATCTCTGAGGCTTATCAGAGGGGTACTTCAGCTAATAATCCCAGCAAGAGGCCTCTATAAGTGCAGGTACAGATATCTGAACCCCCTTTCTCTGACCCCCTTTGTCTTTTTTCAGAACTTGGTTCTTAAAGACCAAGAAGGCAGGTTCTAACAGCTGAGTTGGTGCAATCTGAAGTCCCATTGCTGCTTCTGTAGTTTTCTAAGGACGTCAAGGGCTGACTATGTAATGAGATACTGACCAAGAAGAGCTTGTACCTCTGAGGATGAGGGAGCAAATTTCTTGACAATTCTATAAGCTCCAATTATCTTTTTAAGAAATCTGGCAGTGTTTTCTTTCCTTCCTTGAGGGGTTTTTGAGTACAACTTTTATCCCTGAGATGAGACTCTATTACTATCCTTCATCTATGGATCCCTGCTAGGATTATAATTCCAAGAAGTGGGTTCCTGATCTGAGAGGGCTTGTTCTTCCTTCTGCAATCCCATAGAATGGTAGAGGACCACGAATGCTTGAATGCCTCAGAGGATTTCCCTTGAGTTTTGCCAGGTAGGTCCGGTTGTAAGATGGTAACATAGTTTAAGCTTCCATCCTTTGACCAAGCTTCATATCACCAGCTTTCATTAAGGTCAGATCATATTACAGAAAATTACAATTAGCTTGTTCTTAATTTTTTTCAGATTTCCCACCCCCAGGAATGTTAGGCTATTATTCATTCAGATGTTCATAGGTCAGAACACTGAATGTAGATATAGCCTCTCCTCTCTGCCACCTACTGATGCACATGTGACATAGCAGTCACATCTGCAATTCCTCTAGGGTCAGTTTTTTTTTTTCAGATTCTTAGGATGAAGTTTATTTTAATTCTTGAGGATGTGTTTTGGTGGGGATTCCAGGGAAACTGAAGGGGAGATTTCCATGATGATCCTCAGGGCAGAGACAAAATATGAAGGGACTCTGTGGTTATGGTGGTGGCATTATTACTACCCATATGTAGAATCCTGAACATGGCCTCAGGAGGGTTAGAAATACTGATTTGAGTCCCCAGTCATTTTAGGACTACTATTATTCTGGTTAGAGTTTGAACCAATTGCCTCACTGTGTCCCCTGGGACTACTAAATCCCAAAATGTTGGCATGAAGTCCCAGCTACAAGCATTCCTTTTTTAATTTTTTATTATTTATTTATTTATGTTTGTTACTTCAAGTTACATCTCTATCACAGTTCCCTCTCTCCACCCCTCCCAGTCCTACCCTCATATCCTCTCCCTCCTCTCCCACTTATCCTACTCCTCTGGAGTGGGGTACCTCTACATACAGCCCCCCTCAGTTCAGCAGTCATAAGAGGGATAAGAGCTTCCTCTTGCACTGGGGCCTACATGGCAGCTACAAGCATTTCTTTCACCTTAGTGGCATAAATCTCTCTCCTAAGGGGTTCTTTGAATAATAAAAAAAACCCCTCCACTATTAGGTTGCTAGGGCCAGAGAAGGGGCTTGCCTGAATGGTTCTTGTTTTGTTTTCGATTACCACCCAGCTTAATGGTAGAAATAGGTGGCGGTTTCCATCCCCTCTACTCCCTATTGGGACCTCATGCTCAAGGAAATGTCTTACTACCCGAGGGACTAAATCCACATCCTCAGGGATGAGACTGCCTACAATAAAGGGACAGGAAGGGTTGAAAGCACATAGGATATGACAAAGCAGAAATCAACAAAGCACAGCAACATGCCATAGTGATACAAAAGTGAAGAACAAAGTCAGAAGGAGTGATGAGAAGACTGAGAACCCAGCGACCGGCTCTGAGTTGTGTGCTATACTCCCTGCCATGTACCCAAGCGTGTAGCACCTGGACAGTACCCCGACAACCCCTCTACCCCACCAGACTATGCCTGTGCTTGTTGCAGATTCTTCTTATGTTCTGGGTTCACTGAGATGGGCTTCAGACTTTGTGTCCTCATCCCTGTCAGGGGTTGTTTCTGAAGGTTGAATGTGAGCTTGGTTGCCCCTTGCAGGGTCAACAGGTAAAACTGCTGGGTTGTGGAACTGTGGTAGAGACCTTTGCTAGCACAACTGTTGTCTTTGTTCCTGTGCTTAAGACTGTTGTCTCTGTGACTGGACCTGCCATCTCTCTCTGTGCCTTGGGGGAGATGTAAAGACATGGGAAAAGGGAAGAAGAGAATGGAGCTGGGTGAGCCAAGGGTTGTTAGCATGAGGAAATTTGGGGTGTGGTAGTGCTTGGAGGACCTAGTTGGCTGCATGCACTGTGGAAATGGTGTGTCCGGTGGCCTTCACCATATTCATTAGCACCATTGTGGGTGACCCCTTGTAATCTCAGTTGCCCCTGTGGCTCCTGTCATCTGTAGTCTGTACTCTCCTCATGTCTGTGGCCACCTTTGCTTGGCATCTTTCATGTGGATGCCGCCCTTTTTGGCCAGCACAGCTTCCACATGTGTACATGCTCAATTACCAATGGCACACATGTTCCCAGTGGCCTAACTCTGTGTTCATATAGCTAATGACTTCTGATGTCCACCCTTGCACTGGTGGGTAGATACACACTATAATGTCAGGGGGTGCACTTTGTGGCCCTCGTGTGAAACTGGATGTCATTAATGGCAGGTTGAGGGTGAGGGTCTGATTACTTACCTTAGCCTTATGCTAACCCACAAAAGAGATTGAAATGAATGGGGATTAATGAACAAAGGTAACTGTCATGGCTTCCACAGGGGTCTGCCATAAGGGTTTCAAGTGCTTAGGGGAAAGTAGTGGGCAGGGAAGGAAGTAATGGATGGGCTGCTAAGATGGGTAAGGAGGAGTGAAAAGTGAGGAGAGCATTTTTGACTCTTAAGGTGTTCTGCTCTGCTGTCTGGCTCTTGTTGAATCAGCTCCAGCTACAGGCCGGAGATCCCTGCATCTGGGTCCATGATGCGCTTTGGGGGGAAATGAGAGGAAAGGGGAAAGGATGATGGAAGGAAGTAAAGAAGGAAGGAAGAATGGGAGGGCAGAAAGAAGGTATGGAAGTAAAGAGAGCATCTTGGGATCCTTTGAGGCAGATTTTTTTTAATGTTTATTTATTACTTCAGGTTACATCTCCATCACAGTATCCTTTTTCCACCCCTCTCAGTCCCACCCTCTCACCCTCTACCCCTTATCCCTTCCATCCCACTCTTCTGGAGTGGAGTATCCCTACATATCAGTCCCCTGCCCCAGTTTAGCAGTCATATGAGGGCCAAGAGCCTCCTCATGCACTGGGGGCCTACAAGGCAGCACCACTAGGGCAAAGTGTCTCATTGACAAAGAACAAAGTCTATGCTCCTGTTCCCTTTGGTGCATTGATTGTGGTATAGTTATCCTGTACTATATGGCCAAAATCTGATTATAAGTGAATAGATGCCATATGCATCTTTCTGGATCTGGGTTAGCTCACTCAGGATGAGCTTCTCTAGTTCCATCCAAGACAACAACATACAGACTGGGAAATGATCTTCACCAACCCCACATCTGACAGAGGGCTAATATCCAAAATTGACAAAGAACTCAAGAAATTAAATGCCAAGAAACCAAAAAATCCAATCAAAAAATGGGGAACAGAGCTAAACAGAGAATTTACAAAGGAGGAATCCCTAATGGCTGAGAGACACTTGAAGAAATGCTCAGCATCCTTAATCATCAGAGAAATGCAACTCAAGATGACTCCGAGGCAGAGTTTTTAGGAGTTTAGAAACATAAGTCTTAATATCTGGCTGACTACTCACCTGCTGGGATCCTGAGCATTTCCTGTCCCAGAACAGGGAACTGGGTCAGTTCCACGTATACTGTGCTTGAAGCAGACAGTTTGTTAAAAAAGAGAACACTTCCCAGCAAGGAAGTAGGCCAAAGAGGTGGGATGTGCTGGATGCTTGCTAGGGATGGGTTGTGAGACTCATAACCCTGTATGTATCACTGAAATAGTGCCTTCATTCTCCCACTTCTGTCACAGGATATTCTCCCAAATGTTCTGTCTCTTCCTTTTATAATCTTTGGTGATAGTGATGCTGGTACTGGTGGTGGTTGGTCCTTTGCCATTGGTTTCTTCATATACTAATCTCTCAGTGCAGTACCATTAATTATGATTGATGAGAAGGAGTGCTATTTATATCATGCAATGTCATCTCCTCTAATTATTAGGGGAAAATATGAACTCAAGGTTGCCAACAGGAACCTGAGGGGCAGAAAAGTTCAGTAGCCTCTTAAGATTCCATGGACAGGAAATAGTCATGCCTTCAGCTCATGGAGATACTGAGTACCAACAATTTGCACAAAACTGTATCCTTCAAATTATTGTTACCCTGAATTTATGAAGATGCAGAATTAAAGAAAGTTACAGTTAGAATTGAATCTATAAAATTATGTAACTTCAAATGATATTAACAAAGGTTCTATGTTGATGGCATTGGAAAAACAGGTGTAAACATAAATGTTGGGTAATATTTATTTAAGCTACAAGAAACAAAAAGAAATATATCAAAATGCCAATAGCACTGTATCAAAATTGTATAATTATATTAGAATATTGATTCTTATTTTACTTTCCTCTTTATTTTCCAATTATCTTCAATGAGTATATATTACTGTAGAAATAATAAATACATTTGAAAACTGACATTTTAAAAATATCTAACAAGGACACTGAAACATGTTTTTAACTTTTTTGAGTTAAAACCATCTACTTTGTAGGTCACTCATTGACTTTTATCCTCAGTTTTAGTTGATTTATCATGAATGATAGAAGTTCCTGATACTGTATCAGTGTACTGATCTATCTGGAAGGTGAGAGAAGAATAATTTTGCCTCAGATCACAAAGAGTTTTGAATTTACAAAAATTTCAGATTATAGACATGTAATGACATCTGGTGACATATATCACTTCATACTATATCCAGGGCTAGAAATAGTTTAACATTTCCACTTTAAAGTCATGGCTATTTGTATTTGTGAATTCTCTGCCAACTCAAATAGCTCCATTTGGGTGTTATTGTTCATCTAAGAAAATTAAGAGGAAATGCACTGTGTGGCCTTTAATTCATAATAAAACTTCTGTTTCTGTGTTCTAACATGTGACCTGAAAAATTCAGGTGGTGGAGCAAATCAATTCAATTAGAAAATTCAGAGTAAACTTTATTCTTTTTCAACTGAAAACTAACAGTGACAGCTATGACAACCAGGCAGGTGGGAACCCATCCCCTTGAGTAGCACATCTCTGGTCCTCAGGTTTAAGACCAAAGATAGACTCTGTGTGTCACCCGGCCTCCCATTCCAAATCCCATGTTCTCACCTTCCAGGTTTAATCTTACATCTCACTTCTTTTTAGCAGGGCATGATTAGTCCATTCAAGACTGTTGGCTCCACTCTTCTGGCTTTCTATTTTGCCCATAGGATTCTATGGATACAGTATTTCCCAGTCAGAAGGGTCATTTTCTCCATTTCCTTTTCAATCCTGTTTCTCGAAGTATGGGGAATAGATACTATTTGGCCTAGAAAATTAAATCTTAAAAAACACTTGCTGTATAAAAAACATCTGGGGGTATCATCATCCCAGATTTCAAGCTGTACTACAGAGCAATAGTAATAAAAACAGCATGGTACTGGTGTAGAAACAGACTAGTGGATCAATGGAATCAAATAGAAGACCCAGAAATGAACCCACACACCTATGGTCACCTAATTTTTGACAAAGAAGCCAAAACCACACAATGGAAAAATGACAACATCTTCAACAAATGGTGCTGGTCCAAATGGATGTCCACTTGTAAAAGAATGAAATTAGACCCATACTTATCACCTTGTACAAAACTTAAGTCCAAGTGGATCAAAGACCTTAACATAAGGCCAGACACATTAAATCTACTAGAAGAGAAAGTCGGAATAACTCTTGAACCCATTGGCATAGGTGACAACTTCCTGAACAGAACACCAACAGCTCAGGACCTAAGACCAATCAATAAATGGGACCTCATGAAACTAAAAAGCTTCTGTAAGACAAAAGACACTGTCATTCGAACAAAACGGCTGCCTACAGATTGGGAAAAAATCTTCACCAACCCCACATCTGACAGAGGGCTAATGTCCAAAATTTACAAAGAACTCAAATAATTAAGTTCCAAGAAACCAAATAATCCAATCAAAAAATGGGGAAAAGAACTAAACAGAGAATTCACAAAGGAGGAATTCCTAAAGGCTGAGAGACACTTGAAGAAATGCTCGGTATCCTTGACCATCAGAGAAATGCAACTCAAGACGACTCTAAGATTCCACCTCACACCTGTCAGAATGGCTAAGATCAAAAGCTCAAATGACAACGCATGCTGGCGAGGGTGTGGAGAAAGGGGAACCCTCCTCCATTGCTGGTGGGAGTGCAGGTTTGTGCAACCACTATGGAGGTCAGTCTGGCGATATCTTAGAAAACTTGGAATAGCTCTGCCTCGGGACCCAGCCATACCACTTCTGGGTATACATCCAAATGACTCCTCACCGATTCACAAGGAAGTTTCCTCATCTATGTCCATAGCAGCCTTATTTGTAATAGCTAGAAACTGGAAACAACCCAGATGTCCCTCAACTGAAGAATGTATTAAAAAACTGTAGTACATCAACACAATGTAATACTACTCAGCTATCAGAAACAATGAAATCATGCAATTTTCAGCCAAATGGATGGAACTAGAGAAGCTCATCCTGAGTGAGCTAACCCAGACTCAGAAGGATGCACATGCCATCTATTCACTTATAGTCGGATTTTAGTCATATAGTACAGGATAACTATACTACAACCAATGCTCCAAAGGGAACATGAACATAGACTTTTTTTTTCCTGTCAATGAGACACTTCTCCCTAGTGTTACTGCCTTGTAGGCCCCCAGTGTATGAGGAGGCTCTTGGCACTCATATGACTGTTGAACTGGGACGGGGGACTGTTATGTAGGGACACTCCACTCCACTCCAGAGGAGTGGGATGGAAAGTTTATGGGGTAGAGGGTGGGAGGGTGGGGCTGGGAGGGGTGGAAAGAGGATACTGTGATGGAGATGTAACCTGAAGTAATAAATAAATAAAAAACACTTGTTTTCTCTTTTGTATAGGTTGATGTTGTCCAATCGATCTTGTGGGAGAGGGAAAGATCTGGGTCTTTGCTGCCCAGTACTGTGGTCAGTTCCACACGTGGCTCTTGAGCACTGGAACAGGTGCCTGGGTACCACTGAGGAAATGGCTCTGTTATTATAATTAGTGGAATCACCTGTAGCTGCTGGCTAGTTTATTTTTTTTTGTACATTTATTTATTAATTCAAGTTACATCTCAATCACAGCCCCTACCTTCTCCCCTCCCAGTCACACCCTCCCACCCTTTACTCCCTCTCCCACCTATCCTATTCCTCCAGTGTGTGGGAGGCCCCCACATATCAGCGCCCCCATCCAGTTCATCTGACTAGTTTATTCTACAGCACAAGGTTGGTTATCATTGTGGATCAATGCAGTTTTGTATTCCCCATTTCTTCCTCTGTAACCCCCCTGGCCTTTCTGCTTTTCACTGTGCTTCCCCCTGTAAAGATCTTTGGCATGTAGTCATCAGTAGGACAGAAAAATCTTGAGAATACAAAGGAGGAAACATGGTTTCTTACAAAATCAAGTGGAGAAAATCAACCAGGGAGAAGACCTCTTTTAATCAACTCCTCCTTTTGGGAGGAAGGTTCTGTCCAAGCACAGCCCAATTAAATTTGAGAGGAGCTATTTCAGTGACCTCTAGGGGTAATGACCACACTGTATACATTTCTTTTCTTCATGCAAGTTAGGTTGATAAGGGTTTCTGTCAATTAAAAAAATTTAACTCAAAATGTGAGTGTGAAGCTCATTTGGGTGCTACACACATGAAATAGCCTGACAATGTGAGTACATAAAAATGTTTCTTCTCCCCTGTGTTTCATATGATATCATGCAGGTATGTGGCCTTTTCTTGGATCCATTAACTCAGCCCAGTTATGGAACCCCTGCAATGCTCATGCTTTGGCACAAAGTATTACAGAGCAGGGTTATGATTCTTCCAAATGCTCCGCCCCCTGCTTCCCTCAGTCACTCTGATAGGCACAAGTTGTTTTTTGGATATCATTAGGCGCAACATTGCTGTCTACCTTGGGCTACAGTGTCTGTTTCTGCTTGGCAGTGTCCACGCTGGGCACAGCTGCGAGCATCTCTTTGCCTTCATTTCAGAGAATCGGATGCTATTGGCAACAGATCAGAAGGCAAGCCAGACATAATTAGGGTTTCTCTTTAGCAAAGAAGAAATAGAAAGATCATCCTCCAGACTTTCTCTATACCCCAGCTGTTTTGGGGGCAGTGCCTCCATTTCACTTATGAAAAAAAATCAGATTTTTCCTTCATTTTTTTTTCTATTCACATGTCCAAACTCACAGTGGGGGAAATAGAATTGTCCCATTTTTATTGCTTTACTTGCTGTTTTAGCACAATACTGTGCTTGAAGTTAGAGTACAAAGAAACAGCTGTTACACAGAAGGCATATGCCCTGCCTGCTGGGAACACGCTCTCCACACCCATCCCAGAGCCGCGGACTGTGAATCAACTTATTATCTTTTATCAAAGCTAAATGGAAGCAGAAGGATTGTCCTCTTCAGTTTTTCAGTTGACTAATGTTTGGCTCATTAATATGATTTGGAGTTGTAATGAGAGAATTGGGAGAAGCTGAAATCTCTCTAAAGGCAAAGAGTAGGATATGACAGGGTTGCAAAACCAGACAAGGGGTGATCCATAAAGCATAAAGAGGGAATAAATATAAATCTTTCAAGGAAGTAAAAAAATACTAAGTTAGGGACTACAAAATTTATTAATTACCAATTTAGCCATTGGGATCGTTCTTGGATACTCAATGTGATAAATATTTAATATAAAACTCAAACATTCTAACATGTCCTTGACCCAGGTTCCTAGATAAACAAGGACAGAGTGTGTGGTGGTGGTAACACTATCTATGCTCAGCTTCCTGATGGTTAATGTTCAGATTTTTATATAAACTGTACCTCATGCTAACAGATTTGTTAACAAAATTGCATTTATGCATTATGATACTTTTATGAAATAATTGTTATTAATTTTTACATCCACATGAATAAGCTAAGACTAATAATATTTTAAAGCAACCCACCATATATTCTGGGCATTGCATCCAAGTCTGTGGGTTAAACCCCAGGTATCTTACCTCTGTCTTCTTCTTCCTCGACCCACGGTATTTATTATACATAGCCCAGGCCCACGGGCTAATGAGTAATGGTGGAGAACATCAAATTGATGCTCTTTAGCCAATGAAGTCAAGGTTTATACTTTTGACTTCATTATGTCCAACACAATGTCGATGCTTGATCTTTTAATTGTCTGTGGGCTCCACTTTCTCTTTCTTGTGGCCAATGACTCTACTGTCTTCCATGGACATGAGGGAGAATCTTGCCACCTGCCTTAAGGAGTTGAAATACTCTGTATGGAACAATGCAGGCAGGGTAGGGAAATTGGTGTGTAACACTATTTGGCAGGTAATCAAATAATTTTTTTTTAAAGATTTATTTGTTATGTATACAGTGTTCTGTCTGCAGGTATATCTGCAGGCCAGAAGAGGGCACCAGATTTCATTATGGATGGTTGTGAGCCACCGTGGTTGCTGGGAATTGAACTCATGACCTCTGGAAGAGCAGCCAGTGCTCTTAACCGCTAAGCCATCTCTCCAGCCCCAAATAATTTTTTAAAAAATATTTATTTATTTAATATGTATACAATGTTCTGTATTTTAGTACATATACCCGCACAACAGAAGAGGGCACTGAATCCCATTATAGGTGGTTATGTGCCACCATGTGCTTGCTGGGAATTGAACTCAGGACCTCTGGAAGAGCAGCCAGTGCTCTTAACCTCTGAGCCATCTCTCCAGCCCAGAAATCAAATAATTTGAAATGAATAAATGATGGCATTTGAAAATTATCTTCTTATCACAACTGGGTAAGATTGAAAGGAGGAGGGAGTGGCATGTTAAGAGGAAGGTTTCTAATTGGGAGAATGAGGGGAATTGGGGTTAAAATGATTGAACTTCATTACATAAATGCATGAAACTGTCAAAAAATAAAAATTCTCAAGTAACAGTTTGTTGCTAAAAGTAAATAATGATTACTTTCTTGGCTTTTATAATTGCTCAGACATTTAACCAATATTTTTATAGTTTCTAAAATGATTTTTCCTAAAGTATTTTCATTTTCTACTATGGAAATCAAGTCTTTTAAAAACTGTTTTGAGAAAAAGTGGTCTAAGATAATTATTGTGCCTTTTTTTTAAAAAAAGAAAAGACTAGTATCTCTTTCTGAAAAATTTAAAATATATCAAGTTTTATTTTATTAAAAATAGATACCAAACACCTATCGTCACTTAATTTTTGACAAAGGAGCCAAAACTGCACATTGAAAAAAGGACAGCATCTTCATTCAACAAATGGTGCTGGTCTAACTAGATGCTGTCATGTAAAAGAATGACATAAGACCCACACTTATTACCTTGCACAAAACTTAAGTCCAAGTGGATCAAGGACTGTAGGGGCTGATAGGTTAATATAAGTTAGATTTAGTGAAT
>CAJQZJ010032284.1:8035228-8081498 GCA_907164525.1 Lophiomys imhausi
ATTCACTAAATCTAACTTATATTAACCTATCAGCCCCTACAAAAGACCTCAACATAAAGCCCAACACACTAAATATAATGAAGATAAAGTGTGGAAAAACCTCAAACTCATTGGCACAGGTGACAACTTCCTCAACAGAACACCAATAGCTCAGGCACTAAGACCAACAATCAATAAATGGGACCTCATGAAACTGAAAATCTTCTGTACAGCAAAGGACATTGTCACTAGGACAAAACGGCATCCTACAGATTGGGAAAAGATCTTTACCAACCCCACTTCCAACAGAGTGCTAATATCCAAAATTTATAAAGAACTCAAGAAATTTAACACCAAGAAACCAAATAATCCAATTAAAAAATGGGAAACAGAGCTAAACCAAGAATACACAAAGGAGGAATCTCTAATGGCAGTAAAACATTTGAAGAAATGTTCAACATCCTTAATCATCAGAGAAATGCAATTCAAGACAACTCTGAGATTCCATCTCACACCTGTCAGAATGGCTAAGATCAAAAACTCAAATGACAGCACATGCTGGTGAGAGTGCAAACTTGTACAACTACTATGGAAATCAGTCTGGCAATATCTTAGAAAACTTGGAATATCCCTACCTCAAGACCCAGCCACACCACTTCTGGGTATACATCCAAATAATTCCTCATCAAACCACAAGGACATCTCCTCATTATGTTCATACCAGCCTTATTTGTATTAGCTAGAAACTGGAAACAACCCAGATGATGAATAGATAAAAAAATTGTGGTACATTTACACAATAGAATACTACTCAGTTATCAGAAATAAGGAAATCACCCAATTTGCAGCCAAATGGATGGAACTAGAAAAGCTCATCCTAAGTGAGCTAACCCAGACTCAGAAGGATGCACATGGCATCTACTCACTTATAATTGGATTTTAGCCATATAGTACAGGATAACTATACTACAGCCAATACACCAAAAAGATCAGGAACTTTGTTACCTATCAATGGAACAATTTGCGCTAGACGTGCTACCATGTAGGCCCCCAGTGGAAGAGGAAGCTCTTAGCCCTCATATGACTGTTGAACTGAGAGGGGCTGATATGTAGGGACACTCCACATGGGAGGAGTGGGATGGGTGGGGGAGGGAGGAGAGGATGGGAGGGTGGAAACTGGAGGGTTGGAAAGAGGGCACTCTGATGGAGATGTAACAAAAAAATAATGATGATGATGAAAATAGATGCCAAGATTGAATAGCTCAGCGACCTAGGGCAATAGGCACAAAAAAAAAAAAAATCAATGAAATGAAGTGATTCCTAATGACATTCTGCTACAGTCATAGTTTGGTACCTTGTCCAGTTGTCATCAGAGAGGCTTCCATCTGGCAGCAGATGGGAGCTGATGCAGAGACCGACAGGCAGACATTATACGGAGAAAGTCTAAATTGGAGGTTTCCATTGGTGCATCGGGTCCCTCCCCTCAGAGATCAGGCAACTCTGTGGAGGAGAGGGGAGGCAAGGTTATAGGAATCAGAAAAACATGGATCAGCTAAGTCTGGCTCACAGAGCCTGAAGCAGCAAGCACGGGGCCTGCATGGGTCTGCACCCGGTGGGTCCTCTGCATATAACTTATGGCTGTTAACCTGTTGTTTTTGTGGGACTCCTAACAGTGGGAGCAGCTATGTCTCTAAGTCTTGAGATTATTTTCCTCCTATTGGGTTGCCTTGTCCAACCTTGATATGAGGGCTTTCCCCTTGTTTTATTGTAACTTGTTTTGTCCTGTTTGGCTGTTTTCTTGGAGGCCTGCTTCTTTTTTCTGAAGAGGAAATGGAGAGGGAGTGAATCAGAGGGAGAAGGGAGGTGTGTGTGTGTGTGTGTGTGTGTGTGTGTGTGTGTGTGTGTGTGTGTGCAAGCTGGGAGGGATAGAGGGAAGGGAAACTGTGGTCTGGATGCATTACATGAGAGCACAATAGATCCTCCTCTCATCTGTACCCACTCACATCTGCTGCCAGAAGAAGCCTTTCTGATGACTGGACAAGGCACTGGTTGTTTGGTTCCACCCTAGGTCTCTGAGCTACTCAGCCTCTGGTTCTTGGCCATCCAGGCAGTGTAGGGTATGATCTCAAGTTAAACCAAACACTTGTTGGCCACTCCCACAAGTTCTGAGCCACCTTTGCCCCAACACATCTAGCAGGCAGTACAGGTTTTAGGTGGGAGGTTTTGTGGCTATGTTTGTGTCCAGGTTTTTCTTTCCATAGTCTGCGGAGTATTTTCTCATACTAAAAAGACTGAAACGTAGGGGTGAAGGCTCCAAGCCTTCTCCAGCTCAACCTTTTTATGTTCAATGAAGTTGCCCTTGGCAAATGGACCCCGCTGTCAGTTTTTAGAGATCCTTCTGTCCTAGAATCAGCCTGGGTTGTTTAACGATCTCCATGGGACTTCCTTGATCACCACCACCACCACCACCACAACCACCACCACCACCACCAACAGCAACAAGAAGTAACTAGATTTTTTTTCATTTAATATATCTTGCTTATGGTTTCTCCTGCTCTGATCCTCCCGGTTCTTCCCTACCTTCTCTCCCATCTGGATCTGTTTCCTTTCTGTCTCTCATTAGAAGACAAACAGTGTTCTAAGGGATAATAATATAATAAAATAAGATGAAATAAAAGCAAATATATTAGGATAGGACAAAACAAGCAAACAGAAGGAAAAGAGCCCAAGAAAAGGCATAATAAATAGATAGGACACAAAGATCCACTCATTTACAAAAACAGGGAATCCCATAAAAACACAAAACCAGAAGCCATGGTATCTACACAAAGGACCTGCAGGGTAAAAAGAGAAAATTAAAATAAAATCAAATCAAAAGAAGAAGAAAAACAGGCAGACAGAAAGGAAGAAAGAAAGAAAGAAAGAAAGAAAAAGGTTCTGACATGATGTTATGAGACAAGGAACCTCCAAAGATGCCATTGAGTTCATTTTCTGTTGACCATCTACTGCTGGGCATGTGATCTACCTTTAACAGTAGTTTGTTTCCCTAGTGAAAGTCCCTTAAAGGGGACTAAATTCTTGTTTGTAAGTGGCTATCAATTGGAGATAGCTTCTCTGGTAGGGATGGGGGTAGTGCATTTGAAGCACACACAGACACACACATATACACATACTAAAAATAATAACAACACTCACTATTCTAACCATTTCAAAGCGCATATTTTACTGACTTTTTGCACATTCCCAGTAAGGAGCTGCCATCACTAGACACCTTTCCAGAACATGTCATCTCCCAGGAGTATTTTCTACTTCTCTAGGACCCCACTGGTGCAGACCCATGCCAGGTCATGTACATGCTGCCCAGTCTGTGAGTGCCTAGTTTGTCACACAGACAGAAATATATACAGAGACTCACAGCCAGACAATATGCAGAAAGTGAGAGACCTTGGGACTTTCAGCTTCAGTTGGGATGTCTGTATCAAATCCTTCCCCTCGGGGCTCAGGGAACCATGTGGAAGAGGCTAGACTTTCTTACCTAAATGGTATTCTCTGCGTTGACTTTTTTCATGGCTATAGGGAGAAACATTAGAAACTTCCAGAATATGTTGGATTTCAGATGATTATCCTGAGGCTTTAAAGCTGAGTTTTAAAGTCATTTCTGTAGGCAAAATATGTTTTCTTTGTGTTTAAGGTAAATGTTAGGTACATAAAATTCTCCGTTGCAGAGAAGTGGAGAAACGGCTCAGGGGTTAACCATTTCAGTACTTGATGCTCTTACCCAGGACCTGAGTTGAATGCCCAGCATTTATAGTGGGTCAGTCACAACTGGTTTTTAACGTTGACAGTAGAAGACCTATTGCCTTCCTCTGATTTCTGTAGGAGCAACCCTCACAACATTCACACACACACACACGCGTATACACACACGTGCACACACACATATACACATACTAAAAATAATAACAACACTCACTATTCTAACCATTTCAAAGCGCACACTTTACTGACTTTTAGCACATTCCCAGTAAGGAGCTGCCATCACTAGACACCTTTCCAGAACATGTCATCTCCCAGGAGTATTTTCTAAGCCCCTACAAAGCCACACACCATGCACCACTTTCCCAAGTCCCTGGGAATCACACATTGCTTTCTATCTCTATGGATTTGTCTACCATGGGCATGCCATACAAATACAGGAAGAGTCGAGCTTTGCAAAGTAGGTGAGGAATAACAGCGTAAAGGAATTAACTTTAAATTATTTTCTACATGCTTGGAGATTTTTGAATTTATTTCATAGCCTTTGTGTACATCCCCCAAACAACATTTATTATTTTTTAAATAAACTAGAGGATGGTGTTAATTTGAACCAATCTTCAAATGCATTTATTCTCTTTGAGGAGGATGGGGAACAAAGAAACAAATAAAAAAATGGACATTGGAGGAAAAGTGATAATTGCAGTAGAAATTCAAGTTAAGCCAATTTACTGCCCCTGGGATAAAGGCTAATTGTAGCTCCTGTTACATCTGCGCATGCATAGCTCTGTTCCTGATAAAATTGAAAAAATTTTCTTAAGTTACCCTGTCCCAACTCCAACAGGAGTGCAGCACAGCACATAGAAACACACACAGGAAGTATTGACTCAGTAAATGAAAATGCCCTGAGCACCTAGGAATGCTACCTTAGGTCTGCAATGTAACCGGCCGTGGCCCATCCAGTTGGGTGTTCTGCACTGCGTAAGCATTTCCAGAGAATGAGGGGTGTTTAGAAGTTGCCCTTGCCAGGTCTTGATCCTGAGACCATGCCTGAGACTTGCTTGGGTTAGGCACTATCACTTTTTAGAGTTCATTGAAACTGGAGTAACTAAGCTTGTTTTATTCAAGAATGTTTTGTGTGTCCCTTAGAGTGAACGGGATTTGATTGCATCTGAAGTGGTTGAAAATATGATACCCAAACCAAAAGAGTCTTGCTCTCTACCCACCCACAAGGAGAGGGTAGTGGGTGACACGATCCAGTAGGTGGATGGTAGCAATGAGTCACAGCAAGAAGTTGCAAACCCTCCCCAGCCGAGAGCCACGAATAGACTGTTTTAGAAGATGGTAGGCTAGCATCGCTGTGGATGAGTGTCCTTCCCTCACATGTATTAAGTCAGAGATAAACAGAAAACAGCCAGGCTTTGTGGCACACACCTTTAATCCCAGCATTCGGGAGGAGGGCAGGTGGATCTCTGTGAGTTCAAGGCCAGCCTGGTCTACAAAATGAGTCCAGGACAGCCAGGGCTATACAGAGAAACCCTGTCTGGAAAAACAAACAAGCAAACAAACAAACTGAAAATGGAGAAAGGCACAGGTTCACCCAGGAACAGGTTTGTGCTTGCTCACTTGCCTTGAACTGACAGCTTTCTTCCTTCCTATTTTTTTTTTTTAATTTTGGTAGTTTCTGCATTTCTTGCTCAATAAACATATGTATTTTGTTCTGTGCCTTATACATTTAAAAAGAAGTAAAATGATAGATGTATTTTTGTGTTTGAATCTTGAATTGACTGTACTAAGATGCCTTGCAGCATACCCTCCCTCTATGGCAGCCTTCCACTAGACCAGAGCTGCTTTCTTTCAAAACCATGAGTGGGAAGCCATAGTGTTTGATTCCCTAGTTTGTCCCTACAATGGGTGTTCCACATTTAATGTTTCCAAATATTTCAATATTTCTGCTCATTCTGGATGTTTATGTTCATGGCTTTTTAGATTCCATTTAACACTCATATATTTTTTAAAAACTTAGAACTTTCATTTGCCAGTTCCTTAAATCTCTTATATACTGTTGCAAATAAGTTTAAAGATGACATCGCAAGATTCAAATGATGTAAAACTTCCCTATTTATAAATAAATGGAGAGAGTAGAACAAATAAAAAGAGAGTGTTGGAGATAGGAACCTAGCATAACTACCCTACAAAAAACACCCAGCAGTGAGTCATGAACCGGTAGTACACTTTACCCTAGATGGGCTGCCATATCAAGCCCCAGTACAAGAGGAAGCTCTTGGCCCTCACATGACTGATGAACAGAGGGAGTATGATATGTGGGGGACCACCTCATCTGAGGAGAAGGAGAGGACTGAGAAGAGGAATAGTGAGGGAGGGAGTAAGAGAGGGAGGGATTGGGACGGGAGGAGGGAGTAGATTGTGTTCCAGAGGTAACCTGAAAAAAATAAATTAATTAAAGAAAAAAGAAAGAGTTAAAAAAAAAAAGTGAGTGTTGGAAAAGTAGGAAGAAACCAGAACTGACTGAAACAGAGAGACAGGGTAGAAATATAGTTTAGTGGTAGGGTACTTGTTTACTGTGTGTAGGCCCTGGGTTTCATCTGACACCACAATGACTGACCGACTGACTGACTGAATGAATGAATGACAGAAAGAAGCATATTGTGGTTTGGAGATGAACAACCTAATTGTGTTTGTGGTGTTGTCCTTGAAGGAATATAAGGACGATGGCATTCAATACACTGATTATTTGACTGGTTCATTTTCAAGAGTTGGTGAGCTCTGCTCTGTATCCTGTCCAGTAAAACCCAGTGGGATCATCAACCTAGAAAGTTTATGGAAAATGCTTATGTAAATCCATTGCAGTGTGAGAATCATTAAAAAATTATTTAAGAAATGATAACTGGTTAATTTGCAAGATCCAAAATTTGAGGTGGTACCAGGAGGGGAAGGTAAATGCAAAGTCTTTGCTCAGAACTATTTAGACAATAAGACTTCAATACTTTTTTTGTGTCAAAGTTGGGAAGCCAGTGCTGTAAGCTCAAAATATCATGATATAAGGGTCACCATGGATAGAAATAGATATTGTAGTAGACTCAATATGACTTGGTGGGATCACTACTATACCAGTTATGAGCTCCCGCCCTACATAAGGTCATCTAACTATTCTTAGTAGGAATCAAAGTTATAGGTTCCACTATTCAAAGTTGTTGTGACTCTCTACTATTTCAGAGTTTATTGGTCTCCTGGCATGTAATTTTGCTAACCCTTCTTAACTTCTCTTTACCTTTTTAGTAAACTTAATTATCATGTGAGTTTTATTTTATTAATAATTATGTATGTATGTATGTATTTATTTATTTAGTTACTTAGTTTTTTGAGATAGGGGCTTTCTATGTATTTCTGGATGTTCTGGGACTCATTCTGTAGACCAGGGTGCCCTTGAACTCACAGAGATCTGCTTGCCTCTGCCTCCTGAATGCTGATATTAAAGACATGAGCCACAATACCTGACTCATGTGAGGTTTAAATCACATGTTCTTTGAAAAATGTCTGGGGATTTTGTCATCTGTTGTCACAATAACAAGTCGTCCAGTAATAGAAATGGAAAACCACAATCATTTATTGTTGTAGATAATGTACATTTAGAAATTTAGATAGGACACTCAAGGCTGGGTGGGTTTTTTGTGGTTCATGGTTACTATGATTGGAAAGATTTGAGTAACTAGGATCTTGTGGGTGATTTTTCATTCACACACCTGGGCCTTGGGCTGAGACAGCACAAAACTGGGCTTAGCTGGGACTGGAGACTGGAGCGTCCCATAGGCACTTCTTGCACAGGATTTTCCTGTCTTCTTAAGAGCCTGTGCAAGAGGGCCAGGCACAGTCCACCCAATGCCACATTGTTTCACTGGAGTAGTTATTATCACACTCCCATTTGCTACAGTTTGGATCTTGAGTTCCCCAAAGGCCAATGCGTTCAATGCCTAGTCTCCAGGGCAGTACAGTGAGAGGGGTGATGAAAACTGTAACAGGGAGCAACCTAATGGTCAATTTTAAGTCAATGGAAGTTAAGTACTTGAAGGGGCCAGTGGGATTCTGTCTCGCTCCTCACTCTTCTTGTTCCCTGGCTCATGATGTAATTGGGTCTGCTCTGTCATATGCTCCCAATAGGATGGACAGTCCTTCCACAGGCCCAACATGATTGATATATGAAGACGATGTTTTTACTGTACTTAATTTATTGTGCGTAATACCTCTACCTCCCTTCCGCCCCTCATTCCCTTCAACTCCTCAACCCTAGGTGGGAAAGAAAGAAGATTAGAGGGAGAAGGAACGTAGGTCTCTTTGAGCAACTTCCTGCTGTTTAGTGTCATTGGATTCTTTGGGGGTAATATCAGTCTCATTAGAAGTCCATCAAACCAGAAAACAGCAGCAGGAAGAACAAGCAGCCATTTGGGGGAGCACCAGCAACTGGGAGATCAGCAGCCACTTTCTACCTTGTAGCCCTTTCTCTTCTTTATAGAGCCATCTCCTATTTCTTTGTAGAGCCTTTTATCTCTTCTTTGTAGAGCCTCTTTACTCTTACTTCTTTATAAAGCTCATTCTCTTTTACTTCTTTGTGGAGCTTCTTCTCTCTTTTCTCTTTGTAGTCCCTTTCTCTTAGGGGCTCTGGCTTTTTTCCCTCCTTTTTGGACCCCCTTTTCCTCGGGGCTCTGGCTGTTTTTTCCTCCTTTGTAGAGCCCCCTTCTCGGGGCTCTGGCTTTCCCCCCCTCTTTTGTACAGCCCCCCCTTCTCCTGGGGCCTCTGGCTTTTTATTCCTCTCTCCCAAGTCCTCAGAGTTAAACTTGCTCAGCTGGTTAAGCCATGACCCTGCTAGCTCATGAGACTGTTAATACTTTATACCTGTGTCTTAAGCAGCCCACCTGGGATTAAACAAAAACATTCTCACAATTGGTTATTTTAATAAACTCCTACCACAGATACATCATGGACTGGAACCTTTACAACTGGAACTAAAATAACCCTGTTCTTTACCCATCCCAGCGTTTTGTTACAATGATAGGGAAAGGTCCAACACATTCCTTTTAGCTTCTAGATTCAGGAAAGGAGATATAGAAATAGTCTCTTAGTGGAATGAACATCAAGGGCTTTGTGGGATTCTCTCTTGAACCACCACAGTAACATAATTACCTCCCAAAGATGGAGTGCCTTTGTTTGTGCAAACAGTGTTGCTCATAGGGTTGCTAGAAATATTAGAAGTAATCTTTGTCGGGAGTCTGAACACTTTTCCCAACGGATTTCCAAATGACCAGACAGGAACCATTTTAAGCTTTGTGGGCCACTTAATTCTGAGGGAAATCCGTATCTGTTGTATCTGATAGAAGCTATGGACATCACGCAAATGAATGGCTTTGGCTGGGTTCCAATTGTTTTATTTATGAAGACTAATATTTTGAATCTCATGTAATTTTCAGATGCCCTGGAATACCATTCTCCTCTTGACCTTTTAAATTCATTCTAAAATGTAAAGTAATATCTTTGACACATGGTCTGTGAAAAAGTAGGTACCAGATTTGGCCCTTGGGCCATAGCTTGCCGATCCAAGTAGGTGACTTCTCAGAGGACATGGGGCATGTTAGGGGATGAATAATTACACATATGGTCATTATACTCAGCCATTCTCAGAGGCACATTAGAGAGGCAGCTCTCTTCCTTGATGGACTTACATTTCTCAAGGGCACAGCTGTCATATAATTCAATGAAATGAAGTAGTAACAGACATTTTAGAGACAATAGAAGTGTTTTTGAGCCTCAGAGTTTAGTGAAAGATGTGTAGGTACTACCAACAGAAGCTGAACTTGCTGTCTACCTGGCCTCTGTGATTTATTGACCTTCATTGGCAGCAAAGGCCTGATCCCAACCCACTGCAGGGATGTCTCAGTGTAAATTCTTTGGTGTCTACATCCTTCTATAATTGTGACTGACATGACCATCTTCTCTTATTCCCTTATTACAAGTCTGCAGTTTTTCTTCTTCAACCAATCCCAGCCACAGCTTAATTTGCTGTGTTCTTGAGACAGAGTCCAACATGTTTTAGACTCTCATGTTTTGTCCTCATGTGGTAGCATTGGGGGTTAAGATTTCAGTGTATGGATTTTAGGTGAATACAAACAATCAGTGGAAAGGAGATTTGCTTAAAAGGCAAGTAAGGGGAAGGGAAGAGTTTTTTTTTTTTCTTTTGCTTAACCAGTGTGTCCCATCATCATTATGATACAAAAGAGTAAACTAGAATAAACAATTTACAGAAAGAAAAAAGGAAAAAAAAACCCTTGGAATCAACACAGCTGGAGTTTTTTTTTTAAGTTAAAAGCTGTAAACATCTATGTCTTTTGTCAATGCCTCTAAAAGACAGTTAAAATAAAATTACAGCAATGCTATTTTTAAAAGGGTAGAAAGCCTCTCCAGAGAGCATGAAGTAGGCTGTGAAAGTGGAGAGGACATTACTGTAACTACTCCAGCAACATTCGGCATCTGGGAGAGGCTTCAGAAGGAAGCTGCCTTTTCAAGGCTCATTATGTTGAGTGTACAACTTCTGTGGTGTTAAGGGGGAAAAATCTCCAAGATGCATTGCATTTATCCTATGTGAGGCCCCTTCTCCTGCACCTTGCCCCTACTGTTCCCATCAACACACACCCCCAGTCCACCCACAAAAGTATATTCTAGGTCGACTTGACATAAGCTACAATCATTAAAGAGGAGGTAGCCTCAATTGAAAAAAATGCCTTAATAGGAACGGGCAATAGATAAGCCTTTAGGGTATTTTCTTAATTAGTAATTAATGTGAGAGGGCCTAGTCAATTGTAGGTACCACCCCTGGGATGGTAGTCCTGGGTTCCTCTATAAGAAACCAGGCTGATCAAGCTATGAGGAGCAAGCCAGTAAGCAGCACCCTTCCATCCCTGCTTGAGCTCCTGTCCTGACTTCCTTCGGTGACAGACTGTGGTGTGAAAGTGTAAGCCAGATAAACCCTTTCCTTCCTAAGCTGCTCTTGGTCTTGGTGTTTCACCACAGAACTATTAAGCCTGATAAAAAGTGTTCAGCAGAATGCCAGGACAGAGTAAGTGCCTGGCATAAGTATATCTTTTATTTTAAAATTTAAGGAAAAACAACTTTGTAGGGCATTGCATCAACAATATTTATAGCAGCTTTATTTGTAATAGCCAGAAACTGGAAACAACCCAGATGTCCTTCAACTGAAGAATGGATAAAACAAAACAAAACAAAACAAAAAACTGTGGTACATTTACACAATGGAATACTATATAGCTATCAGAACAAGGAAATCATGCAATTCAAAACCAAATGCATAGATCTAGAAAAACTCATCCTAAGTGAACTGACTCAGACCCAGAAAGATAAACATGGTATGTATTCTCTTATAAGTGGATATTAACCATATATCACAGGACAGCCATCCTACAACCCACAGACCCAAGCAGATAGGGACCTAGCATAACTGTCTTAGGGATAACTTCACCCAGCAGTGAGTCATGGAACCTGTTACAGGTCAGTGGAACACCTTACCTAGATGGGGTGCCATATCAAGCCCCAGTACAAGAGGAAGCTCTTGGCCCTCACATGAATGATGAACTGAGGGAGTATGATATGTGAGGGCCCACCTCATCTGAGGAGAAGGAGAGTACCAAGAAGGGAATAGTGAGGGAGGGAAGGTGGAAGGGAAAGAAGGTGAGAGGGTGGGAGGGAGGGATGGATGGGGGAGAAGAGGGAGGAAACTATGTTCAAGAGGTAACTTGAAAACAAATTAATTTAAAAAGGGGGGCAACTAAGCTTAAAATTATGATAAAAATAAAATATAAAATTCTCAAATTATAATTTACCAAAGACACACTTGTCCTACTGGCATGAAAGGAAGAAAGGTCTTAATTTCAGGTTAGAAAGTTAGACTGCAGGGTGCCACATAGCTCACACACTCTTGGATATCAGCTTATATGTTTGTTCCCTATATATAAAGGATATTTTTGTTGTTTAGCTTTAAAAAGGCAGTTAAGAGGCTTGAAAAGTTGGAAGTAAGTTAAGGGTTACTACAGTTCAACCTGGTTTTCTAAACTTCTAAGAGCTGAAGTAATTTGGAGCTAAGGTAAAATATTTGAGAAGGGAGGTGTTAGTCAATGCCTTTAACTCCATCAGAGACAGGAGGATCACTATAGAGTTAGTTGTCTTTTAAATTCTAGAGTTACAAAGAACAGGGTGGTGATGGTGCACATTTTTAATCTCATCATTTGAGAGTCATACACACTTAATCCCAACTCACTGGAGACAAAAACATGCAGATCTCTGTGTTCAAGGCCAGCCTGACACAGAGTAATTCTAAGTAGAGAGAAACTTAGATCCAGGGGTGGTGGTGCACACCTTTAATCCCAACAATTGGGAAGCACATGACTTTGATCCCAATACTTGGAAGGCAGAGGCAAGCACATAGTATTTGCAATGATTTAAGTTTAAAAGTTACTCGCAAAAGGCATGCTGAAAATCAAAGTGAATTGTCCTTTGTGTTCTCAAAATATATACCCTTAAAGGTATGTTTAGTTCCAAAATATCAAAAGAATTTTTTAATCTCAATTGAAAGATAATCCTTTTTATATTGTTAAAAACTCCAATTTGCTCTAGGAAAGATATTACTTGCCAAAAAAAAAAAAATAGTGCCATAGAGTTAGGATTAGGACAGGGCTCTGTTCTTATCTTTCCAGGAAATTAAAAGCATCCATCCATCTAAGGAGTCCAGGGACAACTGGACAACTAAAACCTCTGAAGAAAACTGACCAGTCACCAAAGAAGGCAAGTAGCCCAGATGATCCTGCCTCACAGACTTCCTTAATAGCTGTTTCCTCAAATATCTACAACCAGAACAATTCAAAATGGCTAACTAAGATGGTCAGCCCCACAGACTGTTCCAGCCAGAACTTCAGTAAAACCCTGAAGTTCAGGCTCTGACTACAAACTTCTTAGGACATTTAAATAGCTGAGCACAAAAGGACTGAACATCAAATGTTACTATTAACTTGCTTAACCATTTTTCCAATCTTATTTGGGCCCCAAACAGGTTTCCTACATCCCAAATCAGCAGGAAGTAATTTTAAGAGGGCGACATCCCATCCCCAGAAGGTGGGGTAGGTGATTCTACCCGCCCCCCACCTGGGTCATTGATGAGTTATAGATGTTTGTTGTTATTTAGGGGAATTGGTTATAAGTTGGTAAATGGTCTTGTTAAATAGGTTTTGAATGTTAGACCCAGGGTTTTCTCTCTTTTTCTTTTCTCTATCTTTCCTTCTCTCCTATGTAGGAGGGAAAGACTTAAAAAAATGGGATAAAGCCATAATATAGGAATTATGAAGAAAAAGGGACAGATTATTGAATATGCTCTTATATCTTTGTCTATTGATAGAAATTTAAGGTTAACCCTTTTTAAGGTATTGTACCTAGGTAATGCTTAAAAATGCAATGTGAAGTTGTGTCCCATTGATAGCAACTGTCACAAACTGTTTAGGATAATAAACAGATGCTAAACTAATAGTCATGAAAACATGTCATTTGGTTAGGTATAGTCTAGTTTATCACAGATGTTTTCTATGTTAACTGGAAATCAAGTTGCTAAGAGACAAGCAACATTTGCTTAACCAAATATACAGAGATAGAGAGGTGGTCTTCAAAAACCTCAAGAGATCTGTGGAATTTGGCATTCAAAGAAGGATTTTTAAGAATTTTTGATATTGAGACATGTCAGCTCCTGACAGCACCCCCTATCCTACTCCAAGTAGAAGATGAGCATCGAAGAATCTCCATTTGGAGGTGGTTGCATTAGTGGCAAGCCTGTCACTGGGCAAGAAAAATCTCTTGCTTCAACTGTAGACAGAATGCTGACTGAAAAGGACAAAACTTGGGAGCAGGTAAGTCGACAGCCTAGCTCTGCCAAGACAGGGTAGGCAAGTTTTTCATAATTTCTGCTTTACAATTAATGTCTGTCAGAGATTCTGGGCCAAGAGGCTGAAGATAGATGTTCTAAGGTATGGAGAGAAATTGGGGACTGCCCAGGCAGTCAGTGGTCTGTCATTTCTTAGTTTTGGAAGTTGCTGGCTCTGCACTTCCTGTATAATCAGATATATTTATCATTTTTCAGGTCTCTGATATGGTTGAAGACTAGATAGTTATAGTCTCACAGTTAAATTTTAAGTTGTTTAGGAATTCAAAGCATGTTCTAGGTCTAAGAAGATGTTTTTAAGTTGGTAATGCAAATTAGGATGAAAAATGAGTTAGGTGTAGAACTTCAAACTCATTGAGATAGATAGATAATAAACTATTAATATCAATTGCCAAATATGTATGGACTGGACATTGGGAATGTATGTTATACCTTATAATTTTCATAACTGTGGCCTAATTACTCAAAAAAAGAATTATTGGTTTTGGAAGAAGGGGGAGAGGGAGGGAGGGTGGGGCTGGGAGGGGTGGATGGAGTTACTGTGATGGAGATGTAACTTGAAGTAATAAATACACATTAAAAAGAAACCCCAACATTGTGTGAAAGGCAATGCAATACAATTGTGGGGTGGTTGTATCTTTAACCCTTGCCCCTGCTATGGAATTCTGTATTTTCTACTTTTCCTAATAATCTCACTTATGTTTATATTTTCACTACCAAACTTTGGTAGCCTTTCTGACAAATTCAGGTAAACCCTTCTCTCTGTATTGTGTGCTCTTCTTTAAATTTTTATTTATTTTTATTTTATGTTGATGAATGCTTGCCTTCACATATGGCATGTACCATATGCATGCCTGTTGCCTGCAGAAGCCAGAAGAGGGCATGGGTATCCCTTGGGACTGTACTTCATGATGGCTGTGAGCCACCATGTGGGTAATGGGAACTGTACCCGGGCCCTCTGCAAGATCAGCAAGTGCTCTTAGTTGCTGAGCCATCTCTCCAGACACCTCCATTTAGTGTTCTTAACAAACAGGTATGTTATTGGTAGTTTTTCTTTTTGAGAGGAGGACTAGTTGTTGGTTCTTAGTTTTCTACATTTCAATAATTATCTTGAACAGACTTCAGTTCTTGTTGAGCCTCTTTGTTGAGCCCCATGTTTACCACTCAAAGAGTGGAAAGTTTGATTCTAAACTGAGGGGTTCTCCAAACAATTGTGGCTTTGTTATATGATGAAAAACCCACCTTACCTCTCCTACAAATGATGAAAATTAATTTGACTGCTTTGCTACAAAAAAATAGCGTCTGCTTTGAGTTTTGAGATGTTGGACTGGTTATCCTACATCCAGATTGTTCCTTCTTTGTTTTCTTGATGCCAGGTCTTTTGTAGAAATGTTTGTGTAAAGTAATAACTGTGCCATCATTTCATGTATTTCCATATGCTCGCCTTACTCTTAGAGAACCTGCCAATGCTCTCGAGGTAGGAATTCAGTGCCAATCCGTCCCTCAGGTGAGAATTTGCTTTGTGTACCATGGGTCCTCAGGATACATGGTGAGGGCTACTGATAAGAACAAATTCAACTGTAATGCTTTACTCTCCTGAAAAATGCTTGCCGCTGCTCAGTTTCTGTATCTGTCACCTGTCTTCTTCATTCTGATGGCTGTGTAGAAGCCAAGGTTTAAATAGCCATCTATTCTTCAGTTATGTGTCAGCCTTGATTTCTGAGCTGTAACAGGATGAGTCAGGATTGTGGAATAAGAAAGAAATCCTTATTTTGATGCACTGTCGTGCCCTTATTTATCACTAAAGAGCTGAGATGGATCTTAGTGCTCTGATGACCTCTTTTGTGGTTTTAGTTTAGCTTAATGGTTTACTCAATATTATGCTCTAGCATTCACTGTGGCTTGGTTATGGTTTGCATATGTTCCCCAAAGATTCATACTGGGAACTTGTGTTCCAATATTATAATATTTTCAAAACTAGAAGGACCTTTTAGAGGTGGAGTTTCATGGAAGGGGGTTAGATTGTTGGAGGCACTCAGAAGGGATTAATTAGCTCATTCGGGGTCTTGGTTGGTTCCCCAATGAGCAGATAATTATGTATAAAACATCAAGTATATTCCCTAAATCCCCTTGGCTTCCTGAATCAGGATGCGTTTATCCATTTAGCATGTGGCCAGTTTCATTTTTGTTTCTCTGACATGTTGTAGTTCAGTCAAGAGCCTTTGCCTGGATGTTGTTGCCACTCTATTTGGATTCTTTCAAATCAGAATCATAAATGAAGACATGACTTACCTCACAAAGGATGATACTGCAGATGTTTTATTATAGAAGCAGAATGGATTAATACAGCAAATGTTCCATAATTTTACTTTTGCTTTAATTTTTGTCTTGACTGGATCAACTGGTCTGTTCAACTGCTAAAGGAAAGGTGACTTGAAAGCTGTGTACTTCCTCTACCGAAATCCTACATCTTAAGCAATGGGAAAAATGAGACACACACCCTGGTACTATAACTGGGCAAATGTTCCTTAAAGAACCATGAATTAAAGCCTCGGTCCATAGCCCATGATCTCCTGGGAGATGCGGCAACCTCTAAGAGGCGATTCCTAATGGGAGGCCTTTAGGTCACGGGTACATGGTTTCGAAGAAGATAATGGGAATGCTATTCATATTTTGCTTCTCTTTGCTTTATGGGTATGAGTTCAGCAGTTTTGTTCCATCATACATTCCCTCCCATGACATGCTGCCTCATTACAGACTCAAAGTAATAGTGTCATTTGATCATGGTTAGTCTAAAGCCTCCAAAACTATGAGCCTAAGTAGATCTTTTCTAATTATAAGCAGATTTCCTCAATTGTTTGCCATAGCAATGGAAAGGGGCCAATGCATCTATGTTAGACACATAGCTCCAAACCTAAACTTGATTCTTTGCTAGCGGGATGTTTGAATTATTATTGCCTCAACTTTTAGTGTCTTCAAACAACAATTGTATTTCCCCCTTGATTGTTTTTTGAAGTTAATGTTTTTAGTTTATTTTCTTTCTTTCCTTTTTTTTTGAGTTCAATGTTAAACATTTGAAGGTTAATCCCGGAAGTCCTTTCTGAGAGGATCTCAGGTAGCTGCACTTAGATGTTGCCTAGAATGGGAACCATCTAAAAGATGAACTTGTCCGGATGTTCAAGATGTCACCCTCACATTCATGGCAGCTCATATTGGGTATCACTGGAAGCTCTGTGAGAGTTATTGACTGGACCACTTGTTTGTGAGCTCCGAGCAGCTAGGCTTCACATGATACCTAGCTCCTGCTAGACTGAGGATCACAAAGAGGAAACTGCATAGTCTTTTTGTGACCCAGTCATCAGAGTAAAACAATGTCACTTTGGGCTCAGTATGTTGGATAAAGTAGTCACAAAACTACCTAAAATAAAGGGCGAGAGAGAGTAGGCATCTCAATATTGAGGAGCCTTTAGGATTGCATGTGTGGTGGTTACCCTTAGAAAGTATGATCTTGTAGCAACATGTGAGTTTTCTCCAGTTACTGATACCATTTGAGCACCCCATCCTTAAAATGGTGACAGCAGAGTTAAACCTGAATGGAATTTCAGGGCCTTGACATAGATAAGACATATTTGCTGAACTTTTTTTCTACTTTAAGAGTAGAAAAAATTGTTTGGAGAATTATTTAAGATGACAAAACCTACTTATTTGCAGGCATTCTCAACCTTCACACAAGTCCATGAATTCATGGCTTTGAAGAAATGATTTTGAGATTGTATTCATATTTCACATAGGTCCAACTGCTTCAGTTCTCTTTTTCTGACAGACTGTCACATCTAGTGTAAGTGACCAGCCAAATTTAATTATTATTCATGCCACAGGCCTAATATTCATTTTCTTGCAGAGAACTTGGCTTTGTACCTATTGGTAGATGCCAAGTAAAAGGTTATTATTGAAATAGGAAAGGAGTCATGGCTCCCATCCTGGCTTCATGCTCCAGGATGGGACATTTAGAGAACAGGATCATGATTGCTGGATTCATTTTCTGTGTTGAGGTCCACACTGAGCTGTGCTGACAAAATGAGCTCCCCACATTCATTTCTATCCCAACAAACAACCCACAGACCAACTTTCTTCTTCAGTTATAATTGAGGGAAAGCAAACAGAACAAAATTGCAATTATCTTGTATGTCACATTTATTTTCTTGTGAATTATTAAATGATTGATCACCCAAATGTAGTTAGCATACTTGTTAATTTGAGGGTGGAGAGGGTGGAAATTCTCATATTCATTTCTCTAATGGGCATCACTAATTGAAAATAAAAGGCTCTTTCTGCAAAACACTGATTTGCTAAGCAGTTACTTGGTGGAAAGTTTTAAAATTAACGTGAATTGAAGGGCACATTCCATAAAGTACCAAGTGCAATCATGTGTATGTGTGTGTGTATGTATGTATGTATGTGTTATTTGTGTGTATGTGTGTATGCGTGTGTATGTATAAGTATACGTGTGTGTATTTGTATGTATGTGTGTGGTGCATGTGTGTGAAAGAGAGAGAAAAGGAAAGAGAGAGAGAGTCATACTCTGTGACTGTGGTCAGAATCTCACAGTGTTATGTAAGGTGGACTGGGCTTCCTCTCCTTGTATTACATGGTCCTTGGAAACACTTATTCCAAATGGAAAACTTAGAAACATTTTCTAGATAAAACATTGCTTTTTGTTACCCCCATCCTGTGTATAAGTTGGGCTATGTGCCACAGAATGCATCTCATCCTGACAATCTGAGGCGGTGGGAGGGAACAAGCTCTAAGATCAGCTGGCTTTAGTCTCCCTATAACCAAACAGCTTCATTTAAATCACTGAGAATGAGCGATCGGGAATATTTCGCAGCTGTTTAGTTTCAAGACAGAAAGCAAATTCAGTTTATGGGCAAGAAGGGGAAGAAGGCGTTTAAAATTCTGCTTTGATATGGATGAGGTCTCTGTGCTTTGAATGCGTAAGGAAACATTACATCTTCAACACCACTGGTGTGTAACATTAGGCGAAAACACTATATGTCGATCTAAATTGTCTTGTACCATGTTGCAGTATGAAAAGCAACACAAATTCATGTTCTCCTTTTGTTGAGGAGCCATGTTTTCTTTAAGCTTTTTTGTGCTCGCTGCACTAAGTGATTTAATTACACTATCTCATTTAATATTTTGAGTAGTATAACAGTATGATGGTAAGCTTTAATCATTAACTTGACACAAATTAGAATCAACTGGGGAAGGAGTCTAAATATAGGATTATCTAGATCACATTGGTCTTGGGCATGTCTGTGAGGGATTGTCTTCATTGCTTTCATTGTCATGGGAAGACATAGCTTGAAAGTGGGCAGCACCATTCCAGGACCCTAGACTGTGCAACAGTAGAGAAAATAACTGAAGACTAAGCCTACATACATTTATTCTTTCTCTGCTCTTGATTATGGATGTGACTAATTACTTCATGTTTCTGCCTTGACAACTTTGCAAGGATGGATTATAACCTGGTGTTGTGAGCTAAAACATACCAAACCACTTCTCCCTTAAATGTTTTCTTTTTTTTTTTCAGGATCTTTCATTATGCAACAGAAATGAAACTAAACAAAGCTATCTATTAGGGCTACAAATTTACTAGAATGAATTATAAAACATAATCCCCCAAACTATAATACTTTAAAATTTGCTTTTATTCCAAACTTGAGACACATTGCATTCTATTACATTGTTAGGCATATGAAATTTAATTTTTTTCCCTGTAAAACCCACTTCACTAATAGAAATAGGTACATGTAATTCTATCTCAGGAGCTGTCCGTTCAAATTTTTGTTTGTTGACTTGATTTAGATTGTGAGCATATGAAAACCTGGGCTAAAAATTGTTCCTACGTGAATTCAGAGGAGCACAAGAGCAAAGTCTTTCGAGGAAGTATAATCAATTTCAGAGGTAGTTAATAAACTGGACTGCAAATTAGCCTGGGAAGGTTGAGCAATACCAAAACAAAAATTATAACTTTAAGCACTTGCCAGCAGCATTATTTTCTTTCTAATTTTCAAAAACCCCCTGAAAAATGAGAATTATTATTTCCATTATACACATGAAAAACAATAACTGGCTTAGAGGGATCATAAAGTTTCTTCAAGGTCACACGACCAGTAGTAAATTTAATTAGTAGTGTGTTCTTCAAGGATCTTTCATTATGTCTTTGTTCCTTCCCTTTTTCTTGCTTATTAATGGAAGCCTTCACTTTGAGTATTTAGCATTCTAGGTTTAATATTCGACAGAATACATTTCAAAATGCTGAGATGGACTGGGGATGAGAAAATCAATCCAATTGATCAGAACTCTGTTGATTGTGAGAATGGTAACAAGAAAATACACGATGTTACAACTGGCTCCATTAAGGGAGGTAAAGATTTGAGAGATTAGAGAAATGATTGGGCAGCTCAGTCATCAACATAGTTGAAATCTAGTCCCTGTGTAACTTTATGCCTTATTTTATTTGACTTGCCATCTATTCTGATTAAATTATGCCAAACAATTGCCAAACCTCCTTTCCAGTCTGTGCTGTGTAAACAGCTCAAGGGATATGATCAGCCTGGAATAGTATTGGAGATAAATGATGTGACTGGTACTTTTCCTGTTTGGGAAGCAATCTGATTAACGTTGTAAAACATTCTTTCTTTTGTGAAAACTAGGTTTAGTCCCAGAGCAGTTGCTACTAGCACAAACACCTACAGAAGATCTACAAGTAACATACACCCCTGGACGGACATTGCAATGAAAATGTGTTAAGCTTCAGGCACAGGGACTGAGCAGTCCAGCTTGGTGGTTGCCTTGCTTTTTAAAAACACAGGAGAGCATAAACAAAATGAGCAAATTGAGAAGTGTTAACCCCCAAAACATAACTTGCTGAGTGCTTCCCTAGATTCAGAGCTTTGATGGGAAGTCTATTTCTTCAAAGATTCCCTATTATCTCCTTGCTTCCCTGTTCTTTTGCTACTTACTAATGGATAGTAATAATCGTTGACATATAATAAATTACAATGTTTGACAGAATACATCTAGTGGTAAACGTAGATGGAAGATGATTCTAGGAGGTGCCAGAAAGGATCTTTAAAAGTGAGACACAGACAGGAAGGAAGAAAATATAGAAAACATCTAAGGAGATAATCTGTGATCCCCAGGATCATCAGTCCCTGTAGGGGGACTCTGGTGGATATTATAGTCCAGTACTCAGAGCTATTCAACTCATGGCCTGAGGATGCTGAGTATTTTCCACCACGTCCTGATTGTATTATTTGAAGACTGTATTAAGTGGTAGTAGCTGGCCAAGTGTACCGTGGCGATTAGAAAATTTGTTTGGTAGAGAATTGCATGTGTTTCCCATTGAATGCTATTGTTAAGTACAGGGCACAAAAATGAAAACCAAGGGCTTCAGAATAAGGCACCAACTATATTTGCCACACAGAGATACCCTTTAATTTGTTTCATAATTTCTGTTTTTTGAGACAATGTTTCACGTAGAACAAGATGACCTTGGACTCAGCTCATACCAGAGACTGGCATTCAATTTCTGATCCTGCCTCCACCTCCCAAGGGCTGGGATTGCGGTGGTGTGCCACTGTGGCTAGCTTTGTTTCATACTAATATTTACTCAGTGCCTCCTTAATCTTATCTGCCTACAGAACTGAGTTAGCTGCTGGGAGGTTCCTAAAGGATAAAAATGTGTAGCCTGTCTATGAAGAAGCATCGTCTTTAATCCACATTTCACCAGCATTCTACCACATGGGCTGAATTATCTGAACAACAACAACAAAATGGTAGTGTAGTTTTAGGCATTATCTATACAGCAGGGCAGCAATGAGTCAGCATGGTCTTTCTATGGAGCCCAGACTGGCCTTAATCTGGAGACCCTCCTATATCAACTTGTCTAGCACTAAGATTATGGATATTCTAGTCCAACATGCTCGCTTGATGGAAGGGTACAGACATACCCAACTTGTGATGCTCATGGCTGCTGTTCACACTAAACACCATATTAAATTTTATCTTTTTTAAAAAAGTGATTTTAAAAAAAAGTTCATCTTATTTTATTTGTCAGAGTATTTTTCCTGCATGTATGTATGTGCACCATGTTTGTGCCTGTTGCTTATATAGGTCAGAAGAGGGCATCGGATCCCCTGCAGCTGGTATTACGGGTGATGGAATTATTGTGGGTGCAGGAAATCAAGCCTGGGTTCTTTGGAAGAGCAACAAGGGTTCTTAGCTACTGAGTCATCATCTCTCCAGCCTGATTCTTTCTTTCTTTTTTCTTTTCTTTTCTTTTTTTTAAAACTGCGTTCAGGAAAGTATTTTTCCTGTCTCTAAACCGCTATACAATTATTGGCCCCTTGTTGACATTTCCTGGTCTCATCCACATGCCCAAAAGAGTAATTATGAAAATATAATGTGTAAAAAAGAGAAACATCATCATTTTAATTGGTAAGGATTAATCAAGTCATAAAACTACTGCATATTAACCTCAGTGAACTGCCTCAGACTCTCACCTCCAAAGTTGATATAAAGGCAATCTGAGCTGTCCTGTGAGGGCTATTCATATCCATTAATTGTTACAATACAAGATACACTGGGTCTCAGCTGGCTGCCATTTCTTCTGTATTTGAAATGTGCTTCTCAGCAGAGATGGGAGGACACCACAGGGACTCATTTGAGTCTGACTTTCACATTAATTTTGCTGTGCTGTGAAGAGCAAAGACAAAATCAATGTCCGTCAGTGATTATTCAAGGTAAAATGTCTAGTGATATTGAATACCAATGGCAGCCCCATGGAAAGAATTTACTTAAGGCTTGTTGAGCTGACAGCCATTTATTCTAGTCCTGATTCATTTTCCATGTTGCACTCATTATCTGTTTTTTTTTAAAGAAAAAACAAAACAATTATGTGGAAAAAAAAATTCTACTTAGTGACTCAATTTGCCAGAATCCAGAGCTTTCTCCAAATGGTAGAAAGGAAGGGAGTTGTAAAGTTTTCATGAACTCAACTGAGAATAATGTTTCCAGTTGTGAGAAGCATGAACATTTCACAATGCTCAGTGATACAAAATCACGTGGCTCAATTAAGTTTTCATAATGAAGGCTATTTGGAAGTCATGACTGAACTTGAAATGAGGAAAGCCTGTGTTTTCATTCCTGGACAGAGATCTTAAGTTGAATACAGGCTCCTGGCAGAAGAGATTGAACACATCTGGTTTTTAAAGTTTGTTCCACTGCAATTGTTATCATGTTGAGCCCCCCAAAGATGCTCCTGGTGGTGTGTTACAGACTGGATAATTTACAAAGGACAGGTAGCCTTACCTGGAAATTATTAAAACAATCTCTTTATTATTCCTCAGGTTCCAGTACAGGCTACCTGCATAACATCTACCTTTGCTGGCTGATTGATGGCAGAACGGTTGATGTGGACTGGGAAGAGGGTGTTCAAGCAGTCCGTGTTTGGGCCATTAATGTCTCAGAGACATTTTGTCCCTTCATATCAAGTGAGAGTTGGTGCTGGGCAGCTGCACATTCCATTTCTGTTATTTGCAGCTAAACTCTGGTCTACAGTGCAGCAGAAAAGGGGGGAAACAGTCCCTGTAAAGTCCTGAGCGTTCTCTGTCCAATCAACTTGCCTAGTCAGTTTTTACAGCAACTGTTTTGCCATAGTGTAACTTATGTGAGATTTATTTTCTGTGGAGAATCACTTAGAGTTTGCTGCATTTTGCAATTTCATGAGAGACTTTAAGATTTAGCTCTTAGTGGTATTTATTTTGCTGTTTATTTAGGTGATGGCTGCTTCTAGGAGGTCAAAGGCAGTGCATTGAATGAGATAAGATCTCATCCTTTCCACATGATTTCCCTCTTTAAATGGCCTAACACTTGATCTGGTTTTTAGATTGGACAGGTTTGGGCTGATGGCAAGCTAGACTGGGTGATCTCAAGGCCACAGAAGAACATGTAATGCTTGAACACTGGTTTAATTGAAGATCAACATCTTCTCTATCATATATTAGATCTGAGACTCTACTGGGGCCATTGTCCCTTCAGAGCAGAAGATGTACAGGGCTATAGAATCTTTACATTAGCTGTTCCATAGGTGCTGGAGGAAAACACAGCAATGTGTGATGAAAAAGCCCAAGATGGCCATCAGGGCATACTGCTTAAGTAATAAGAACCTAGGCAGAGTGGGTGTCACACGAGGTGAAGGAAGTAATGCCCCATCCTCAGGAATTCACAATATTGTAAAGAAGCAAATAGAGTCTAAAACAACTATATCTTGGAGTAAATGCTTAAATACAGAGAGCAGGAATTATTTTTAGAGTTTTTTTTTTTTTTTTTTTTTGTACAGGGAATGGAGCTAGGGAGAAATATGGCAATATGGCAGAACATGGTGGCTCCATTCATACCTGTTTTTAAAGACGGAACTACAGTCCATTGTGTTCTCCTTAGACAGATTAGTGCAGGCATGAAGATGGTACCCAGTAGAGGACTCTTTCTGGATAAGCTAAGGGTAATGGCTTAAAAGTAGGAACAACCTGTCCTCAATTAAGATGTTTCATTCTGTGCATTATCAATTCAACTAGAGTTTGGCTTACCCTTTCTATGTTCTGTTAGCCCTATGCTTGTTCTCAAGTTATCATTTGATTTCTGTGCCTAGCACATCACTTAGAAATAAGAATGGGCTCCCCAGTCATGTGCTGACTGAATGCCTATGAGCCAGGACAAGGTAGCTTGTATGTGAGAATTGCCATCTGCCTCATTGGTAATTATTCTTATGTTCTTTTTGATGTATGTCAGTGGCTTCTCTTTTCATTATGTTTAGAAAAAGAGGTTCAAACAGCTATGCCCCAGATAGGATATGTTTCTGTCTCTTCTCATGCCTTTTTTTGCATTAGTTTTGGCTGTTTTTAGAATTCAGCATACATAAAATAATATAGTATGTATCTCTTTGGCTTTCATTTCTAAAAAAAAAAACAAAGTTTTTGAGATTATATGAGCTATTTGCTTTTTTTTTTTTTGGTGTGGCTGAGCAGAGTTCTACTTTATCAATACATGGCATTTCAAGCTGCATCAACAGGTCACTTGCCAAATACAGCTTCTACTTCTGAGCTATTAGAAACACTGATCTGAATATTTTTGTACAAATGTTTAAATATCTGTTGACTTACTTGTGGCTATCTTTTAAAAACGGAATCTCTCTGTCATGGGACATATAGACCTCTTTCCTATATTGTCACATATATTCAGACAGTGCCAATTTCCTTTCCAAAAATGTCTGTCCAGATAAAATTGGAATGCTTGGACTCCATCAATTAAACAAGTAGGCACTACTACTTTCTACTGCAAAGGCATATTTTACAGGGGGAACATCGCAGGTGTTCAGTGTAGATAAGCCATTTCTAGTGACAAGTTCCATCAAGTTCTCATCAGATGGTTGTGTTGTCTTGTCACTGCTGCCAGTAATTGATGACTTAGCATCCACTCTGCCTTCTGGGAAGACTCAAAAGTAGTCTCATTGGATGGTTCCTGATGGTCACATGCAAATTAACATCAAAGCCTGTGATCCTATAAACTCTAAATGTCTTTGTTAAGGCCTTTCTATAGACCAGGAAAAAAAATGTGTCACAGAAAATGGCCCCTCTTCCTATACTCCTAAATCAGTTCAAGCACAAAGAAAATTGCTCCTGCACTAGCTATCAAGAGAAGAGGGGAGTGGAAAATAGATTATCAACTAGGATTCAAATGGTGTGTAGGCTCCTGAGGGCTTGCTACCTGAACTGTTAATTGTTATAAGAGGACAGACAATTGACGTTTGAGGTTAGTCATTTGCAATTCATAATAAACATTAGATTGACAAATTTCCCAACTTTCTATTTGTTTTCCCTGGAAGTAATTCTCTATTATAGTTTCGTTTAGAAACTCATTCACAATTGGCTGCAAAAGAGCTTATTGAGACAAAGAGTGTGCTGGATATGCTATTATTAATGGCTTATGTATCCATCTATCCTTCCACCTAAGCGTCCTATGCTCAACGTTTGCCAAGCCTATGGCTTGCCAAAGTAGAAGAGGCAACTGGATGGTGGAGGTCTGTCCTCAGTCTCAAACTTCCCATCAGAAAGTTTATTTTTGTCCTTTATTGCCATTGTTTCCTTTTGTATTTATTGTGTTGTACAAAGTCAATGAAAATAACACAAGAAAATCAACATAGTTGACTTTTATTAGAATGTCTTGATGGTGGGGAGAGTCTATCTTCCCACTAAAATATGGGTCCATAAGAGCAGAATCCTGAACATGTCAGGCCCTGAAGTATAGCTGTATGCCATATACGTGTATCTTCTCTACACGTTTCTCCTGTTCACACAGATTTCCAGGGTTATGGCATCAGGGCAGTCACCATCTGTGCAAAGAATAAGCTCCAAGCAGAGACCTGCAATGCCAAGACAAGCTTCCCAAGTTCCACTTAGAAAAACAGAAAATGACATTGTTAATTGGGGAACGGATATCTGGAGAGTTGTGCCAATATTCTCTTATCTAAGTGGCCTTTCAAAATTGAATGCACTCGCTGGAACTGCTGGATCAGATACTGTCACTTTTCACATTCTGGGGAGATAATTTCAGGACTTTTTAGTCAGTTTCTGTTCAGCTCAGATTATATCAAATTTGAAAGAAGGTGAAACCTACCATGTCTGTTTCATTCCTCTTCTTGGGGAGATATGTGAACCCCATTATGACAACTGACTTTATTTTCCACTTAGAAATTTTCCTCCAGCTCAGGGCACAGTTAATCAGCTCATAGACAAAGCAGTTAGTTACTGCTCGTCTCTAAGATGAAACATGCTGTAAAAATGTATAATGGTAATAATTAGAATCACAATATTAATGATATTGAAATTAACATTTTGACCTTCATCATCTTCCACAGGTAAAAAAAAAAAAAATAGCATCAGAATCTGAGCATTATCCCTGAAGGTATAACTGAAAAAGGCTACATCTTTTCCTTCTCAAAAGCAATTAATTTCCACATAAGAAAGTGTTATTAAAATTCACAATAGTTTTAAAATATAATATTAATTTTCAAGGACATTGTGGACACTAATTCACATTAACTCTTGAAATTTCCTAGTGACATCTTCTTACTTATTATTCCATAGACAGAGGTGTTAAAACATTTTCATTTTCTTGATGAATAAATGAACAACGATACAAGTATCAAATACTGTAAAGTGGTAAATTCCTCAAACACTTGCTCTTGGCAGAAACAAAACAAAACAAAAACCAAACCAAACAGCAGCAAAACCACAAAACTGCTTTCACCATGAAACCAGGAGAGAGACATGTGACTGGCACTCAGTCATTCTCATGTCCCTATCTCCTCCCTTCAGGAAGCAGTTACAGCAGGTGAGCAATTTGGATACAGGGAATGATGACAACTCTCTGGTCCCCTCTTCTGTCTTGACTCAGAAGCCCCAGCTTCCTACAATGGCCCACATTTCATCTCCATGTGGAGATGTCCACAGATGCTCTGTGTCCACACTGGGTCTGGCCACATCTCAGACAGGACCTTATTCAACCTCTTTTCCCTCTAAGCCAGTCAGACTTTTCCTATAAATCCTTAAAGTAATAAATATGAAGCATAATACAGTTTACACATTCTGAAACATTTTTAACATGTAAAAATACATGTGAAATTGATTTACATGTATTTAAAAATATATATTTCTTAGGATGATTTGACTTATAAAAATAAAGCAAAAAGGGAATAATAATAATTGTGATTTTATTCAGTGTACATTATTGTTACAATTGACTAGTTTTCAAGTATCACTTTTTAGTTAAATGTTGGGCAGTTTTTCTAGCTAACCAGTTTCCAGATGTTAGTTTAGCTCTTTGGGTTGTTAAGACCAGAAACCCAATTAATCCCTCTACAGGAAACTAACCAACCAATAAAACCAACTAGCTGATGGAGGGAATTGTCACTGGATGACAGCTATGGACAGGGTTTGGGGCTGAGAGCTGTAGCTCTGTTCCCCGTCTCTCTCACTTTTGACTTTTGTGATCTTGCTTTTCCTGTTTCTGGAAATCTCCTTTCCATTCATCACCTGGTTCATCCAGAAAATGTTCCAGAAGAAGCCAGTCTGATTCTGCAATCATTCATTATTGCCCTCGAGGAAGTAAGAGAGAGACCCCCCCACCTCATTCATGCCTCACTGGATTCAGACTTCATCTCTACTCAGTCATCCGATGTGGCTTCACTATGTGGCCATTTTTGATTAAGACACTTTCCCCTGAAAGAACAAACTTAAAGAGCACATAGTAGAGACTTCAGGTTCAGAATGTTCAGCAATGAACAACACATTCCCATTACTTGAGATCCCTATATTTTGATGGATGGAGGCAAAAAGTAAATGAGTATAAAAGTTACCTGGGTATGTGTAGTGGCATGATGTTAAGGACCTGGGAGGGAGAAGATTCTGGAGAAGAGAACAAGAAGGGACGTCGAGTGCCTGTTACAGGAGGTAGGGAGTAGGTGGGGAAAGGCGTTCACAGTTTTAAATTGGCTAGGGAGAGCTATAGAAGAAATTGGAGCTTAGACTTGAAGAAGCCATATCATTTAAATTATGATTTTGTAGAACACTATTACGAATTGGTTCTGTTAAGTGATTATTGTAGTTGTTGTTAAACTCTTTGAATGTTCCTGTGTGAGGGTCTGTGGCGGCCATTTTGCGTCTACTTCTCCAGTGTGCGGCCAGTAGTTTGCGTCAGCTGGTGTGAATGCGTCCCATATCTCAGCGGAGGGATTAAAGGGCCAGAAGGTTTGGCAACTTACTCATGGTGTTTTAAGTTAATAACGGAAAGAACTTGGATTTGATAGTTTGACTCTGGAACCTGGCTCTCAAATAGTAAGGCTGCCTTTTGAATGGCATGCTAGTTTAACAGAGGAAATAAAAGGACAATGCTGCAAAGAGGTGAGGTGAGATAACTGCTACATCATCTTCCCACTAGAGCCGTGAAAAGCCATGGCTATTGTTCACGGCTTCTGCAGGCACACTCCATGTCTTTATTCACATCAGTAACTTTACACCACACCTAGGTCAACAGGAGTGTCCACACTGAGCAGCAAACTGCTTAAAATAGGTCATGGATGTTTCTCAAGTCCAAAAATAGAAGTCTACGCCTTTTATTGAATTTCTGTTGTTTCATTTGAGGATACTGGTACTTAGACAATTTTTTTCAGTTACTGCATTTTTAAAGTCTTTCACAGTATTGAGGTTGTGGAGCTCAGTGTGTGTTCATGTCTCCCTTCACTCTCTCTCTCTAGATGTTCTTTATCACCCATGTGCAGCACTAGAGGTCCAATGCAGATATTAACAGCTAGTGTCATTTGAAAAAAAAAAAGACCAGAATAAAAAGAAATAACCCTTGCAGGCTCAGTAGGAGCAGAAGCAACTTAGGACTTCCACGACCAGTGGCTCAACTACTCATTCATTCAGGAGTTAGGGAATGACTTTTCCTTGATTTTCCATTTACAGAACATTGATCCTAGTCTTGAGGTATGCGTAGGTCAGTGTATGGTAAGATATGGAAATGGAGTATAGTATGACTAACTGTAGAACCCACTCCAGGTGTCTGAAGGGGCAAGTGCTTATCTCTGCTTTCCAGTGACTCAATATCCTTGTCATATTCTCACACAGGCCATGATGTATTCCAATTATTGCATTATTGCTTCACTTGATATTGTAGTGTTCTCCAGATAGATAATTAGAACATTAAAAACAATCCTGGCTTCTGCATTTCCAGAAGAAGAAAAGATGACCTCAATGAGACTCGAGGAACAGCTTAGGTACCAGAGGAGGCTATGGCAGAAGTTGAAGGATAAAGAGCAAAGATCAGGGAAGAGAAAAGATGGAACGCAGAAGAGTGCTAAAAAATTATCACTATTTCTAATACTGTTTCTGCTATGTGCTTTAATATAACTTGAGAATAAAATCTTTATATCAGAGATCAGTCTTATATCTTTGGGATTCATTCAATAAGTAGGTCTACAAATTTTAAGAGTTCCTTGGAAGTTGAAATCAGTTAAAAAGAGACAAGATGGACCTTGGGGAATGTTTTAGGAAGTTAGCCATTCTTAGAAAGGAGATTATAGGCTGGGTTTCCTATAGGATTGTTCTACAAAGCAGAGTAGGAACTGGTGAGCCTTGGTGGAGATAAGAGAACTTGCAGGCGTAGGTTCTCTCCTTCCGTCATATAGACTCTAGGGATCAAATTCACTCTATCACTTTGGTCTGCTAAGGCATCTTGGCTGGCCCCTTCTTGTTTTAAATCTGCCCCCAAATAAGCTGTTTCTAATGGACCCCAGCTCAATATAAGAGCTCTTTTGGATGAACTGCTGGAGTGCGTGAAGAGGCCAGTTCCACAGACCCAAAATTACAGGATCTCTATGACATGGAACAACAACAGGATATCTGAAAGGAGTCCCATTGAGGTGCCAGTATTGACAAAGCAGCAGAAGCCAGAGGCCTCATACCAACCAGACCAAGGAGTCATTATAATGAACATTTGCCAGCAAAAACGTGTGGACAAAATGGAATAATGTGGGACACATTGAGACACACTACAGCTTCCACAATGGGATTGTTTTTTTATGAGGGGGGGGAGGTTGCAAGGGTGGAGGGTGTATCTGAGGGGAGGTGCGGGAGGAGAGGGAACAGGGTGCATGATGTGAAATTCACAAAAAAAAAAAGAAAAAGAAAAAAAGATAAAAAAAATTCTTTTGAATTTAGCATATATCTTACAGTTGAGCAATAGTCCTCTTTCGTCTATGCCATATTCACTACCCTCCTTTTCCCCTGAGCTCCACAGCTCATAATGTATTTCCGTGTCTAGAATCAGGGTTACTCAGTTCTTCGGCTGCAGTGGTATTGAATATTTTTACTCTCCCTACGCACCTTTCTTCTGTGACCTTCCTCTGGTCACATCCTGTTTTGGTGATTTGCCTTTTCAACCGTGGGATCCAAGATTGAAGTTCTCATCATGTGGATGTGAAAGAGACACATGTATCCACTCAAAAGCCATAGGAGTTAAGAAGAAGAAAATAAACACTACTGCATCTGCATGTTAAATACGGACCCAAGGAGAGAGAGCCTTTCAGAAGCAATCTTCTGTGCGATATTAGCATTTGTTCTGTTCTGACCTTTGAGCTATGGGCAGTGAGAGGCGGCTTTTGTTTCTCTCCCGTAATGCTGATTTTCCAGGCATGAAGGTGCCAGCAGGGCTTGGTAAATAACACACACAAGCTTTCTGCCATTGCCTTGCTCATGCGTGACATGTTGCAAGGTACTTTCGTGTTTGATCAATCTTTTCCACCTAGTACGGAAGAAGCCTATGGAGCCTGTCCCAGCCAGAAATTCCAGTTTATGAATGAATGCTAGTTTTCTACAAACTCATCTGTCTAATGCAGTGTAACATGAGTTGAAATGTTTTGAGATGTTCTATTACAAGAGGAAAGGAAGGGTCTTATGAAGCAATGGGGAAGTTCCCCATTTGGTACACAGTTTTGAATTATATTTTGATGGGACAAAAGCCAAAACATTTGAATTACATCTTAGAAAGTGTTGCTTGCACTTTTCACTTGTTTTCAATTTTTAAAAATGTTTTATTTGTTTTGTTATGTGTGTAAGTGTGTATGTGCCATGGTGTGTAGTGTGGAGGTCTTGTAGAAGTCACTTCTCTCCTTCTACCCTGTGAGCTTTTGGTATCAAGTGTCTCATTAATAATGGCCTCATTAGTCCTGTGCAGCAAGCCTTCAGTCTGCTTAACTATCTTTTCAGCCCTCATTTTTTTTTTCAACATGTATTTATTTCTTCAAGTTACATCTCAATCATGGCCTCCTCCCTCCTCCCCTCCTGGTCCTCCCCTCCTACCTTCTTTCCCCTCTCCCTCTTGTAACTCCAGTTCCAGGAATCTTGCACCCTCTCTGACCTTTGTGGGCACTGCATGCACACATATGATATACCTACATACTCTCACACATACAATAAATAAAGCCAATAAAACAGGGACTCTCTAGCAGCTGTGAAACATGGATGCACATTTGTTTTTTTTTGTTTTCTAATAGCAAATGCTGCAGTATTTCTGCAAGGATATAGAGAGATTACTGACAGTTTTATTTTCTTTCTGTATTCAGTTCATGGAAGCTAGGGATGGGAAGCCCCCAAGTGGTCACAGTACTTGCCAGATTAGCTAGAAAAATTATATTTTCCTGAAATTCAAATTGTCACTTTTGTCTCCCTTGGCTGGATCAGGAACCCCAGGAGTCATCCTGTGAATCATCTACAAATGAAACTGTGAAATACAGTGGACATGGACTTCACACCACATCAGAGTCAGTTGCTAACCTGGTCCCTCTGAGGACCACACCACCCTGCAGTGCTAGGTTTGCATCTGGAAGGTTGGGCATTTGGTATACAGGGACTGGATCCAGAAGAGGTGTAAATACATATTGTGGCATTTGGATCTCATGTCAACTCAGTTGTTTTAAGCTGAGTATATTTAAAAAATTGAACTTTAGGCCATCCATGTCTTTGACTTCACAGTTTTTATTCCCAGTGCCTTTCAGATGGAAAAAAAAAATCCATTTGCATAGATCTGTGTTTATCTTCTTCATGATCTTATTCCTATTCTCTTCTTCCTGTCTTAATCTACTGTCAAGCTCAGAGATTTATATTTCTTTTTTTATCTCACACTTAAGCCTTGGCCCAGCCTCTTTTCACTAGAATGATTAAATGATGCTTAGATTTTATTTTATAACTTCATGTATATATGTACCTTTAATTAAAAAAAAAACCTTTCAAGGTAGGTGTCTTAGTTGTATTTTAATTTACAATTTAAAAACAATTAAAAATTAAAATTTAGCAATTAAAATTTAAAAACTGGGAAGTGAGGTGTTGAGAATTTAAGAGGTACTAAGGGGATTCCTACTATTAGCTGTGTAAACTAGGAGTCATGTCCCAGTCATGTGATTTCCTGACTGTGTGACCATAAGCTGTTTATTTAAGTTCTAGCCTCAGTTTCTTTATCCCTAAAATAAGAAATAGGGCAATATTCACATCAAATTGGTGATAGAAATTTTGAGTAACTGTGGTAGTTACATTTATGTCATCTTAACACAAACTAGAGTAATTTGAGAAGACAGACTGCAATTGAAAAAAAAAATGGACTCCAAAAGATTGGCCTGTAGGCAAAACTCTTGATCATTTTCTTGGTTAATGATTGATGTGGGAGGATCTAGCCCACTGTTCACCAACAGTGAACCAACCTAATCAGGTGGTCCTGGGTGGTATAAGAAAGCAAGCTGAGCAAGCTATGAGGATCAAGCCAGTAAGCATCATCTTGCCATGGCTTCTGTTTCAGTTCTTGCCTTGAATTCCTGCCCTGAATCCTTTTGTTGACGAATTTTGATGTGGAAATGTAAGATGAAATGAGCCCTTACTTCCCTAACTTACTTTTGGTCATGGTATTTTGTCTCAGTAATTGGAACCTACAGTAAATTTGTACAGAGGACTCAGTATAGTATCTGACACGTGGTATGTACTAGTTATTATTAAAAACTTGGTGTGACTCTCAATTACAAACTTACTGGATGTGTACACCCAGGCAGGTTCTCTAACCTCAATAAATCGTCCACTATTCACTATGCTAGCCAACCTCCCAAATCATTACTGTGAAGGCTGAAGGAGTTATTTTGTTGTTTGGCACTTAACATTCTTTATGACCAAAATGTCGTAGTGATCACTTGACCTCTGTGATGGTCTGGAGAGGTTGGAATCAATAGGTGAAATACAACAGTTAGGGGGCTAGTGCGGTGCTCAGGAACGTGGAAGAAACTGAGGCCAAATCAATGGTCTGGTGAAGGTTTGTGGTTCCAAAAACTGGATGAAGAATGGAAGATGATGGAAAGAGTGCTGAGATACAGTCAGTAATTCTCAGCCACGCCACTAGCCTGAAGTCACATGTCTAAGTTTTGACTTCAATACCTCAGTATGTAATCTTATTTGAAGACAAGATATTGATTTCTCATTGCTGTGACCAAACACTTAACAGAAAGGAACTCAAGGGGGGAAAAAGTTTATTTTAGCTTATGGTTTAAGGTACAGCCCCTCATGGTGGTGTAGACTCTATATAACTCACCTGGTCATAATATATCCAGAGTCAGGAAGCAGAGAGATTGTTCAGCTGGATGCCTCCATTTTCCTTTTTTTGCTCAGCCCAGGACCTTTGCCTATGGGATGGTGCTGCCAATGTTCAGGGTTGGTCTTCCTCTGGAGACAGTTTTGTAGACACAGCCAGAGGTATGTCTTCCAGGTCATTCCAACTCAAGTCAAGCTGATAATGAAGATTAACCATCACAGTAATCAAGTTAAAATGAAGTTATTAGGGTAAACCTCACTTTAGTACGACTGATGTTTTCTTTGAAGGGGAAAGACTGTTGGAAGCGACACAGGGGGAAGAGAAGCCTGGGAAAGAAAATTTTTTTACAGTCCTCAGAAAGAACCAATCTAGTCAATTCCTTGTTTTTGACTGTAGCCCACAGAAGGATGAGAAAATAAACCATCTAGTCTGAGGGACTTCGCTGGTGAGTAAGGTAGTATAACCATGCCATGGAACTCAGGTTTCAATTACATCTCAGTGTCTAGACATCATTAATCTTGATCTTTAGCTACATATAGTCTAGCCTGATGCTTCCCACACTCATAAGAATGGTCAAGAGAGTTCAATAAAGTATAAGCCCCTGGGTCTTTACAATGCATGTTTGAAAATTGTATAGGTATTAGATTGACCAAGAAATCTCAGGTGGGATCTCTTTTATAGGCCACTCTTTGACAAGTACACCTGTCTAGCCCAGTGCCTCAGACATGATAGATGTTCAATAAAAATCAAACAAGCTAATTTTAGGAATTCTGTCACAGCTAAGAATCAAGCAGACAACTAATTATTCATCTTAGTTTCTTCATGGGGGGGGGATGTGCATGGAGTGTTTTGATGACTAATTTTGGTTGTCAAGTTGACTTAGCTTGGAAAAGGGTACCTCAATTGAGGGAATGCCTCCATTGGATTGGCCCATGAACATGTCTGTGGAGACTTTTTTTTTTGTGAATTGATGTAGGATGAACCAGCATGCTGTGAGTGGTTCATTCCTTTACCAGGTCACCTAGTCCTGGTAATAGGAAAGGTTGCTTTGTGAACCTGGGACCAAGCCCATCAGCAGGATTCCTCCGTGGACTCTATTTCAGTTCCTGCCTCCATGTTCCTGCATTGAATCCTTCTGGTGATATGATAGGCCGTAGTCCATACATAAGCTTTCCTCCTCAAGTAGTTTTTGGTTATAGTGATTTTATTATTACAACAGAAAAGAAACTAAAGCAGATGTTTAGACTTTTATTTTTGGAGAGCATGTTAGGTTGGATGTATCTTGACATAGACCTTGCGTCAGAGATCTGTGCCAACCAAAGTGTCAATCGAAGCAGAACACTTTAACAAAGTTACTCCAATGGTGTTGAGCAGGAAAGGCTTTGAAGAATAAGAGTAATTGCTGCAGCCAGATGTCTACTGCTGCATGTGATTGAAAATGGTGGCTGGGTCAGAGAATGCTAATCATCCATGAAGTGGGCTTGCCACGACTCTGACACAGTGTCCCCTGGTGCACTCGGCAGTAGGTGCATCTTTGCTGAATAAATACAAAGTGAACTTGACGGGAAAGGAGACCTCAGCAGTCCTACAAAGACAATTTTGCAAGCTGTCTGCCTGTGGAGTTAGTGGAATGTTTGCTCTGGAAGAAACAGCTGACGTCAACTTTGCTCTCTGTGTATCTCAAGGGCAGAGTTAGCTGTGTCACTGGCCTGTGCGACACCCACAGAGGGAAGAATGGCGTCCAGAGGGAAAGGTTAACGAATGGGTCAGCTGGGCGCCTGTGCTCCCTGCCCCTCCCTCCCTCTGTTTGTCATCTTTCTGGCAAGGTGAACTCAATACACCGTAATTCCTTCTGACTTTCTGAGAGTTGTGGAATACACAAGTGTGAGAAGAGTCATTCGGGCACTAACAGCATTAGCTTGGCTTTGTAACCTGATCACTTTGGCCAGAGAGAATAAAGAGCAGGGCTATGTAGCGAGGGCAAGAGCTAAAAGATGAATGGGGAATTTTCACTGCTGAACACTCAGAAATAAGTGTGGATGGATGTACGTGTGCTTTAAGTCACAGAAGCTGTCATCTTTTCCATTGAAATAGGACTGTCAAAGATGAACTGGGGATGCATTTTTTTTCCTGTAACCCCAAGAAACACTCTTAAGGTTTTGCATATATGTAATTATTAACATCTCAGAGATTAAAAATATCCTTGAGATCTTATCACCACATGCAAAGCCAAGGATTCCATTATTACTTCATAGACCAGTCATAGTGCTAGACACACGGAACTTCACATCCAGTCAAGAGAAGCAGGAAGGTTCAGCAGGATGAGGACTGGTGCTGGGAACAGGCCCTGGGTTTCGTTTCCAATGATTTGCTGGAGGGACTTGAAGAAACCTTAGTCTTTAGGGAGCCTCCTTTAGATTTGTGTAAAACAAAGATCAGACGAATTGTTCTCTCTGATAATTCCACATCGACATAAAAACCTCCATCACAAGCCAATGAGTGTGGCAGAGTGAGCTCACTTTTGACTCTGTGTGTTGTGTCAGTTAATCAATTCTCCTAAACATAGGGCCTGTCTGTGTTCGGATGTACAATTTTAAGATATATGAATATTTTAACAATGATTCATATCACAAAGAGAAAATACCCATTAATGTCTATGTCACAAATCATGAATTTTAGCTGGAACTGGTGTTACATGTGTGACACGAGGCAACTTTTAAAAGTTCTCTGCTCTTCCATTTGCTTATGTAAATAGATGGGGAGGCCAAAGAATGACTGAAATTTAGACATCTTTCTTTTTCCATGGGGAGCAATGGGAGATCAAAACTCATTTAGAGAAGCTCTGTGCCAGGCCCATGTGCTGCACTAATTAACAGACATTAAGTGGGTTTATGTGATTTTGCTCTCGGATAATAAGAGCCACTGTATCCACAAAACATATGCTTTTGTTAAGGCAAGTAAATATCATAGTTATTTCATTTGGAGAACAAGGAACATCCTAGAAAACCTCCCCAAGACCACAGTTCATTATCCCCATGTGCTAAGGCAGGGGTGACATTACCTATCTTACAACGCAGTCACGTCACACAGATGGTTTCTTTCCACTTCGCTGGTTTTTCTTCCTTGGGTTCACAGACCTTGTCTCCCGATCTCTCTGTAGAAGCAAAGTAAAGACAGGCTGAAGCTACTGACTCAAAATACAGGTGGTTGTGTGTCTGGAAAAGGAATAAAAACAGCCACCGCTTTTAACCATGAAAAGGAGAAAATGTCTTTGAGGAATTGGTCCTTCAAGAATGGCAACATCTAGCTTTCCTAGAGGTATACACGGTAAACCATTCATATGACAGGGTGTGTTTAATATGCTCTTGGTACTATTGAATTCTTCCAGTTTATATAATGGTAAATTATATAAAAACAGCATTGATATAAGCATGGGGAGAAATTATGATTTTCATGATAAATTAGAGAATTTCCAGTTAGTAGTTGATAAAAATGATTGACCTTGATTCTTGATGATCTTTCTTTGTTTCTTTTTTTTTAAGATTTAAAAAAATTTTATTTATTTATTACTTCAGGTTACATCTCCATCGTAGTGCCCTCTTTCCACCCCTTCCAGTCCTGCCCTCCCACCCTCTACCCCCTATCCCTTCCATCTCACTCCTCTGGAGTGGAGTGTCCCTACATAACAGTCCCTGGCCCCAGTTCAGCAGTCATATGAGGGCCAAAAGCCTCCTTATACACTGGGGGCCTATAAGGCAGCACCACTAGGGCAAAGTGTCTCACTGACAGGAAAAAAGTCTATGTTCATGTTCCCTTTGGTACATTCGTTGTAGTATAGTTATCCTGTACTATATAGCTAAAATCTGACTATAAGTGAATAGATGCCATGTGCATCCTTCTGAGTCTGGGTTAGCTCACTCAGGATGAGCTTCTCTAGTTCCATCCATTTGGCTGCAAATTGCATGATTTCGGTGTTTCTGATAGCTGGGTAGTATTCCATTGTGTAGATGCACCACAGGTTTTTTTTAATCCATTCTTCAGTTGAGGGACATCTGGGTTGTTTCCAGTTTCTAGCTATTACAAATAAGGCTGCTATAAAGGAGGTATACATCCAATGAGGAATCATTTGGATGTATACCCAGAAGTGGTATGGCTGGGTCCGGAGGCAGAGCTATTCCAAGTTTTCTAAGATACCTCCAGACTGACCATCATAGTGGGTGCATAAGCCTGCACTCCCATTAGCAATGGAGGAGGGTTCCTTTTTCTAAACAACCTCACCAGCATGTGCTGTCATTTGAGTTTTTGATCTTAGCTATTCTGACAGGTGAAAGATGGAATCACAGAGTCCTCTTGAGTTGAATTCTCTGATGATTAAGGATGTTGAGCATTTCTTCAAGTGTCTCTCAGCCATTAGAGATTCCTGTTTTGTGAATTCTCAGTTTAGCTCTGTTCCTCATTTTTTGATTGGATTATTTGGTTTCTTGGTATCTAATTTCTTGAGTTCTTTATAAATTTTGGATATTAGCCCTCTGTCAGATGTGGGGTTGGTAAAGATTTTCTCCCAATCTGTAGATTGCCATTTTGCTCTAATGTCAGTGTCCTTTGCCTTACAAAAGCTTTTCAGTTTCATGAGGTCTCATTTATTGATTGTTGGTCTTAGAGCCCTAGCTATTGGTGTTCTGTTCAGGAAGTTGTCACCTGTGCCGATGAGTTCAAGAGCTTTCCCCACTTTCTCTTCTAGTAGATTTAGTGTGTCTGGCCTTATGTTAAGGTCTTTGATCCACTTGGACTTAAGTTTTGTACAAGGTGATAAGTATGATTCTAACTTCATTCTTTTACATGCGGACATCCAGTTGGACCAGCACCATTTGTTGAAGATGCTGTCCTTTTTTCATTTTACGGTTTTGGCTTCTTTGTCAAAAATTAAGTGACCATAGGGGTGTGGGTTCATTTCTGGGTCTTCAATTCGATTCCATTGATCCACAGGTCTGTTTCTATACCATTACCATGCTGTTTTTATTACTATAGCTCTGTAGTACAGCTTGAAATCTGGGATGGTGATACCTCCAGATGTTTTTTTTTTTTTAATTGTACAGAGTTGATTTAGCTATTCTTGTTTTTTTGTTATTCCATATGAAGTTGAGAATTGCTTTTTCTAGGTCTATAAAGAATTGTGGTAGTATTTTGATAGGAATTGCATTGACTCTGTATATTGCTTTTGGTAGGATGACCATTTTTATTATGTTGATCCTACCTATCCATGAGCATGGGAGATCTTTCCATCTTCTGATGGTCTTTTCAATTTCTTTCTTCAAGGACTTGAAGTTCTTGTCATACAGGTCTTTCACTTGCTTGGTTACAGTCACCCCCAAGTATTTTATATTGTTTGTGGCTATTGTGAAGGGAATTGTTTCCCTAATTTCTTTCTCAGTCCATTTATTTGTTGTATAAAGAAGGGCTTCCTATTTTTTGAATTAATTTTGTATCCAGCCACCTTGCTGAAGGTGTTTATCAGCTGTAAGAGTTCTCTGGTGGAATTTTTGGGGTCGCGTATGTATACTATCATATCATCTGCAAATAGGGATAGTTTGACTTCTTTGTTTGAATCTCATGATTGTATTTGCTTACTTTCCTATCAAAGTTGTATTTGCTGTCCTTTCTATGTTAGGTACTAATCTGAGTCACAGGAAAAAAAACAACCCCAAATGTATCAAAGTGTGTTTAAGAAAGGATGTAAAAGGACATTGTAGTGTGCAATCAGTGACAGTGCTTGTTGATTAGCTATCGGTAAGTGACTGGTAACGAGTGTCATGGTTACTACAGTGGAGGCATGCACAGTCACTAAGGGAAGTAGGCATAATACTGATGTGGAGGTGGTAAAGCCTACATTTCTCAAAAGATGAAGACACAGCTCTAGGAGGGGATTGCCATTCATCCTTGTCTCCTAAAGTGATAAGGTAATGCTTGTTGTGCAAAGTCCCTTAAGGAATCACAGATAGAAAGAGGCAGGGGTATAGATTAAAAATTAATGTTCAATCACAAATCACTTTCAGCATCCATCCATCTCTCTATCCACCTATTATCTATCTATCTATCTATCTATCTATCTATCTATCTATCATCTATCCATCCATCTACAATGTCTTCATTAATTTTTCCCTTCCTTCTTTCTTCCCTTTCTTTTCTCTAATTTCCCTTCCCTTATTCTCTTCACTTTCCTTTCCCACTCTTGTCTTCTTTATGTTTTTCTTTCTCTGATCTAGGAGAGACTTCTTCCAGGAATGCTTTTGCAGAATCAGATCAAATACATTTCATCGAAATACCATCTTTAGGATAATCTCCTTCAATTTATTTCTCCTGGGACAAGAGCAGGATAATGCATAGCTTTTAGAGCGACTATGAATGAATCATAGGTTCTGACTTCTGCCAGATTTGTTTCATTATGAACATTTTGTAGCTATTTAAAAAAACGAAAAATAGGAAAACATTGTACTGTTGGAAGGCATAATGAAAAAATATAATTTAAGCAATGCCTGAACTAAAACATTGTAGCGCAATATCTAGGTTTTTCATTACTACAAATGAAATGTAAACTCTTTTTAATTTTTCTTTCAAATAGAAGATACCAGATGTTCCTCTGTTACTATGAAAGTCTATTTTAATTGGCAGTTGTGGTCTCAGAGTAAATTTAAATTGCTACCAGGCTGTCACTTTTGCTTTTGCTGACTTGCAAGGAGGTTTAATGCCTCCCCCACTGGGCTAGACTTTATCCTTCTATTTGGAACTGTTGGATCACTTCAATTTATGGAGAAGTTAGAGGAGATTTAAATAGTCAACAGAAACGCAGTGCACATGCTTCAGAATGGAAATGCAATGTTTTAAAAGTGCTCTGAGACTCAGAGCTAAAACTCAATATGAGAAAATGCACTAGATCGAGAAAGCCAGGTTTAAAAAAGAGGCCCTCTTTTCAGATTAAATTATTGGACTATTCCCATAACAGTTATTTGCTAATAAGCAGTCAGTCACTTTCATGTAAAAATGTATTGGATTTGATGTCTACAGAGGCTGACAGGGTTAGAACAGCAGTTTCTTTCTTTCTTTCGTCATTGTTTAGGCTCCGCATGTTTTGCCGGATGCATGGCATTTTATGATAATCTTGGTTTACTAGGTTTAATGTGGATGTTGGGAAAAACTAGTTTAGAAGATTGTGCAGGGCAAGGCAATAAATAGAGCTGGGAACTAGAGGACTAGCACATTTCTTAACTCTTCTGTTAGTTGATCCTGTTCTTAAAGGTGCAGCCACAGGTACCCAGAGGTTTTCTTCAATTAAGAGAACTTAGAAGCCATATTCTTTTCCTATCTATTGTGAATACCATGGGCTTTACCTCATACAAATCTAGGGTTTTTCATTTTTTTCACGTACACAGCTCCAAAGTCTCCTGTATTCTCTAAGAAGTATCTTGTGTATAAGCCAGGTACTTTGAAGAAAAAACAAAAAGACCTTGGCATAAATTCCAGACCTAGATCAAATTATTTTAACCTTTCACCACTCCCTGTAGTCTTGTCTTTAAGATGGGTACAGGAGCTTCAGGGGGTTACTGTGAGGATGGATTAAAATAACCAGTAAAAAATGCTTAGTAAACATGTCTTTGACCACTGTTTAAGTACTTCCCTTTTGTGGTGCGTGGATTTCCCAAGGTTGTTTCTAACAACTCTCTCCAAAGGCTACCGCCTGAACTGTGGAGACTTGTGCCCTCTTGGGGCTCCATGGGGACTTTGTCTCTTGTGTCTTAGATTTTGGAGATTGGGCTCTTTTTTCTTGTTTTGGAGTCAAATGTGATCCTTCCCTCTCCACATGTTTTTCTGTCAGAAGTTGTTCTCTAGTCTCTCATGTAAACAACAAGTCACCGAATATAAGGTTCACCCCAAGCCCAGAATGCTTTAACTGAGTTACAGCTTCAGAAATTCATGCTCCAAATTAAGTCATATTTCCAGGCACTAGGTAGGGACTAGCACTTTTATTTGCTGGTGACACCAGTCAAGCCACTACAAACACAGTATAAATATTTTAGTCTTTCTCAGCTTTTCTTTTCACATGCTTCATGATAAATTGAAGTTCTTAATTTATATATTGGAAAATTTATGAGTTTTCCTTTGTGGTTGGGAGATCTGAATTTCTGTCTATCCCAAAGTAGTAAGTTATTTCTTATATGCTTTTGACTCAAAGATGTGTGTGTATGTGTATGTGCACACATATTTTGTACATTGAAGCAAAAATATTTTTGAAATTAAGTTTTGTACATGACTTTAGGTTCAGGTTAAAGTCAAAGGTTTTCCTCCTGGGGAGTATCTAAATGAGCCATTATTAGTTACTGAACAGACTGTTCTTTTTCCATTGTCCTACAAAAGCATGTTTTCTCAGGAAACAAGTCTCTCTTTTCTATTGTCAGTTTCTCTGACTTCAAACTAATACTGAACTGTTTTAATTCCTATAATATTAATTTTCACATCTGCTTTTTCTCAAGGCGGTGATGACAGATTTGGTCTTCTACATTTTTTTTCTATAAATTTTAACTAGTCAGTTTAGGTACACGCACAGACACCTTTACAGGACTTTTGATTGAGATTTGGTGGAGTTTATGACCCTTTTGGGGGGGACAAATGACATCTGAACATTTTATGACTATAATTGCTCATCTGTAAATCTTCCAATTTCTATAGAAGATTGATTTTACTTTTTAATATGTATATATGTACACATGTCAGTGCAAGTTTTCACAGAGGCTGGAGCTGTCATATATCACATATACATATGTGAGTGTATTTTTCTCTCTCTATCTCTCTATCTCTTTGTGTGTGTGTGTGTGTCTGTGTGTGTGTGTGTGTGTGTGTGTGTGAGAGAGAGAGAGAGAGAGAGAGAGAGAGAGAGAGAGAGAGAGAGCTATGCTACCTTCTAGAGCTGGAGCCACATGTCCTGAATCCATGTCCTATGCAGAGCTGAATTCATGTCCTGTGCACGAGTAAAACATGCTCTTAACTCTTGAGCCTTCTCTCCAGCCCTCTTCACATTTCTTTCATTTTAATAGCATTCCATCATTTTCAGTGTGGAAATTGCGTACATTCTTTCGTTAAGTCTATCTTTAGTATTTGGGCTTTTATGCTTCTATGAGAGACATTATTATAGAGATTCATTTTGCGTTTTGTTGCTGTATAGTTTTCCTGTACTGATCTTGTATCTGGCTGCCTAATTATACTCATGTGTTTGACGAGTTTATCTGTTGATTGTAGTCCTGTGAAAAGGGGCAGCTTTGTTCCTTCATTTCTAGTCCTGTGTTATTTTTCTTCCCTTATTTTATTAGTGAGATCTTAGAATAAGCTTAAATGCTGAAGTCCTAATTACTTCTTTAGTCAGAATTATCATCCATTGCATGATGCCCTTTAGGACTTCCACTTCAAGTAAACTTATTTGCCTTTATTCTACTTATTTATTTGATTCTCTCTCTCTTTCTCTCTCTCTCTCTCTCTGTGTGTGTATAATGGGAGAGAGACTGTGTGCTTGTATGTGTTTGTATTTTGTATGTATGTATGCATACATATGTGTGTGCATGTGAATATATATGTATATATGATAGTGAGTGAGTGTGTGTGTGCATGTGTGTATAGATATGGTATGTGAGAATGAATGTGTATATGTGTGTCTATGTATATACACATGTGTATGTATGTGTGAGTGTGTATGCGTATACGTGGGTATATGTGAGTGTATTTTTCTCTATCTCTCCCTTTGTGTGTGTGTGTGTGTGTGTGTGTGTGTGTGTGTGTGAGTTATGTCACCTCCATATATTTGCTTTGACTCAAAACTTCAGAACTCATGGAGATTTTCTTCTGTGCCTTGACCCTTCAGTCCAGTTGATTGATTAATCCTGCTATGTTCCTCTTTCTTCTGCTTCCATCTAGTCACTCTCGTGGACTCATGGTTTCTCCCGTTTTTCAATAATTTTCTAAAAAAGTCCCTGTTCTTTAATACTTCTATTATTGTATGGCTTGATTATTTCAGCTCTTTTCAAAGTAACTTCTCATCAATTTTTCTTAATTTAGTTTTAGTGCCCATCCAAGCTCTGTAGAGACCATAGAGTCTGCTGATTAAAACATGGGTTCAGGAATCCATTATTTCGTCTTAATTTCTGATCGTGTGCCTACCAACTGGATAATCTTGGGCATGCTGCTTCACCCATGACTACCTTGGTTTCCTTTTTAGACATAGCAACAGTGTCAGCTTCATGTAATTGTTTGTAGATTAAAAGGGTAAATATATGATAAGTGTTCTGTGTGGCCACTTAATAAGCTTTATGACAGTTAATTTTGCTAAGGAGTTGTCAGAACCCTTCTTTCAAGTAATAATAGAATGGATGGCAAATTATAATCACTTATTAAGCACTAACAATGTCCCAAGAACTTTGTGAAATACTTTGCATGTGGTGTCTGGTTGAGTTGTTGATTTATGTTTTAAGCAGTGCGATAATCTAGGAGAAATCCATAGTCACTGGCACATTTTTGGAACCTTTTCCCACGTGCTCTCCTCAGACATGCCTTCTACTCTCCCACATCCCCAGCTGTCTTCAGTTTCCCTAATTCGTCTAATAGCATTGGGCTTTGTTTCTCTGGAGAATCCCATTCTCCCTTTGTGGTCTATGCAAACATCTCCCATTTGAAGGTGAAATGAAATGGAATAGACAAAATATTCTACTCAGTGTTACTAAGCACATTCACGGTACAATAAAAGCATTAATTCTTTTCCCCTACAGGATCAAACGACAGCTGTACACTGGTGAGTTGAACTTTGCTGGCCCCTTCATTAACCAGGTTGATACTTTACAAAGTGACTACACTGACCCTATGGCTCCTTTTGCAGTTTTAAGACAGCCTCCACTTGGCTCCTCCAAGTGCCTCATCAGACTGAGCTGAGTGCAGAGCTTCAAGCCAAGCAAGGCATCTCAGCACGAGGTGTCAAACATAAGACAGCTAATGCTGGAAGCCAGAGCAAGAAGGCTCTTCTTGACCTTGCTCTGAGACTAGTGCATTCACAGAGAAGTTGCTGGAAGGCTCCTTTTGATGCAGTGAACAATGAACAGCAGGGGTTCAGTTTCATCATATCTACATTAGCCTGTGTGTGTGTGTGTGTGTGTGTGTGTGTGTGCGCGCGTGTGTGCATGCATATGTGTGTATGCACATGCACACTTCATTCTTAGCAAAATACAGTAGATTCCATATATTTCTTAGAAAAAAAATCTACCCAGGAACTCAGCTGACGAGGACAGCCCATGGGCTGTTCAATGGCAATGCTGTGGAGTGGTACCCTGAAAGGCCCCCATGGGGAGATTGAAGGCAAATGAGGGTCAAAAGTTGTCCATGTGTTTATGTCTGATGTATTTCCTCAGCCTCTCTCATTGTTAGTATTTGCAGTCTATAAGGTTCATTCTTTATAGGTGCACTTCAAGCTTTCATGGGCTCTGTTTGAATGCAATGATGACACTTTTTTGGACATTCTTTAATGAAATGATGATGTGTATTCAAAACCAACTGGCCAATATGGACACAGCCCTTCCGTTTGCAGTGTCTATATCTACAGTTCAAGAGAGCCTCTGTTTGGTCCTCCCAAGTGCCACAACATTGAGCCAAGTCAGGGAAGAGCTTATAGAAATCACAGATGCTGGGGTGGGGGGATCCAAGATGGCTCCGACCATAGAGCAGTGCATCTGAGTAGTAGGTGAATAAGATTAGTCACTGTGTAGTGAATGTGAGGTCCCCTAGCCTACAGTGAAACACAGACAGTGTCTGAATTCCCACAGCGAACATTAAGACCAGTCACCAGGTAAAACAGCCCACGCAGTTCCCGGGAACACCACCCTGAGATCAGCCAGCTCCCTCACCGGTCTGGAGAGGAGCTCTGGCTAGAGGTCTAGCCCAGGAGTGGATCCAGCCCACAGATCCAGCCCACGGCTCCAGCTACAGACCAGCGGCCCTGCCTGTCTGCCTGATATCCAGCCTGCACTCAGACCTGTACACCCAAGAGGGAAAAACAGACGCACCACAAGAACAAAGGTAAGTGAGATTATTTTTTCCGGAGTTTTCAACATGGCAGCACAGTGTGCACTGTAGCGGAGAGGCAGAGACCTAACCCAGTCACGGCAAAGCAATTAGGAGCCAAGACTGCCTGCAAACAGAGCCCGCGACTGTGTGTTCTTCACAAATACTGGGGCGGGTGGGTCACTCACCCTAGCA
>CAJQZJ010032284.1:8081898-8113951 GCA_907164525.1 Lophiomys imhausi
GTGCCTTCAAAAAGAAACTGGAGAATTCCTATACTAGCCACCTAAAAGAACACCTGAAAGAGCTAGAACAAAAAGAAGCAAACACTCCCAAGAGGAGCAGATGAGAGGAAATTATCAAACTCAGGGCTGAAATCAACAACTTAGAAACAAACAGAACAATACAAAGAATCGACAAAACCAAGAGCTGGTTCTTTGAGAAGATCAACAAAATAGACAATCCCTTAGCTAAACTAACTAAAAGGAAGAGGGAAAATACCCAAATCAACAAAATCAGAAATAAAAAGGGGGAAATAACAACAGACATTGAGGAAATCCAAAGAATCGTTAGGTCCTACTTCAAAAACTTGTACTCCACAAAATTGGAAAATCTAAATGAAATGGATGATTTTCTTGATAGATTCCACCTACCAAGGTTAATTCAAGAACAGGTAAACAAATTAAACATCCCTATAACCCTTAAGGAAATAGAAGAAGTCATTAGAAGTCTTCCAACCAAAAAAAGCCCAGGCCCAGATGGTTTCAGCACAGAATTCTACCAGACATTCAAAGAAGAGCTAACACCAATATTCTTCAAACTCTTCCACATAGAAGCAGAAGGAATACTGCCAAACACATTCTATGAGGCCACAGTTACCCTGATACCTAAACCTCACAAAGACCCAATGGAGAAAGAAAATTTCAGACCAATTTCCCTTATGAATATGGATGCAAAGATACTTAATAAAATACTTGCAAACCAGATCCAAGATCACATCAAAAGTATCATACACCATGATCAAGTAGGCTTCATCCCAGGGATGCAGGGGTGGTTCAACATTAGAAAATCCATCAATGTAATCCACCACATAAACAAGCTGAAAGAAAAGAACCACATGATCATCTCATTGGATGCTGAAAAAGCTTTTGACAAAATACAGCACCCTTTCATGATAAAAGTCTTAAGGGATCAGGCATACAAGGACCATATTTAAACATAATAAAGGCAATTTACAGCAAGCCAATAGCCAACATCAAACTAAATGGAGAGAAACTTAAAGTATTTCCTCTAAAATCAGGGACAAGGCAAAGCTGCCCACCCTCTCCATTTCTCTTCAACATAGTACTTGAAGTTTTAGCTAGAGCAATAAGACAACTAAAAGAGATCAAGAGGATACAAATTGGAAAGGAAGAAGTCAAAGTATCCCTACTTGCAGATGATATGATAGTATACATCAGTGACCCCAAAAATTCCACCAAAGAACTTCTACAGCAAATAAACTCCTTCAGCAAGGTGGCTGGATACAAAATCAATTCAAAAAAATCAGTAGCCCTTCTTTACACAAAAGATAAATGGGCTGAGAAAGAAATAAGGGAATCAACACCCTTCACATAGCCACAAATAATATAAAATACCTGGGGGGTAACTAAAACCAAGCAAGTGAAAGACCTGTATGATAAGAACTTCAAGTCCCTGAAGAAAGAAATTGAAGAAGATATCAGGGGATGGAAAGATCTTCCTTGTTCATGGATAGGTAGGATCAACATAATAAAAATGGCTATCCTACCAAAAGCAATATACAGATTCAATGCAATTCCTATCCAAATACCAACTCAATTTTTTACAGATCTGGAAAAACAATTCTCAACTTCATATGGAATAACAAAAAACCCAGAGTAGCTAAATCAATCATGTACAATAACAGAACATCTGGAGGTATCACCATCCCGGATTTCAAGCTGTACTACAGGGCAATAGTAATAAAAACAGCATGGTAGTGGTATAGAAACAGACCAGTTGACCAATGGAATCAAATTGAAGACCCAGAAATAAACCCACACACCTATGGTCACTTAATTTTTGATAAAGAAGCCAAAAACACACAATGGAAAAAGGAAAGCATCTTCAGTAAATGGTGCTGATCTAACTGGATGTCAACATGTAGAAGAATGCAAATAGATCCATACTTATCACCCTGTAGAAAACTTAAGTCTAAGTGGATCAAGGACCTCAACATAAATCCAGACACACTAACATTAATAGAAGAGAAAGTGGGGAAAAGCCTTGAAATCATTGGCACTGGTAGCAACTTCCTGAACAGAACACCAATAGCTCAGGCACTAAAACAATCAATAAATGGGACCTTATAAAATTGAAAAGCTTCTGTAAGGCAAAGGACACTGTCCTTAGAACAAAACAGCAGCCTACAGACTGGGAAAGGATCTTCACCAACCCAACATCTGACAGAGGGCTAATATCCAAAATATATAAAGCACTGAAGAAATTAAACACCAAAAAATCAAATAACCCCATCAATAAATGGGGCACAGAGCTAAACCAAGAATTCACAGAAGAGGAATCTCTAAAGGCTGAGAGGCATTTGAGGAAATGTTAAACATCTTTGGTCATCAGGGAAATGCAACTAAAACAACTCTGAGATTCCATCTCACACCTTTCAGTTGGCTAAAATCAAAAACTCAAATGATAGCATATGCTGGCAAGGATGTGGAGAAAGGGGATCACTCCCCCATTGCTGGTGGGACTGCAAACTTGTGCAACCACTTTGGAAATCAATCTGGAGATATCTTAGAAAATTGGGAATAATTCTACCTCAAGACCCAGCCATACCCCTCTTTGGCATATATCCAAAAGATTCGAAATGAAACCAGAAGGACATTGCCTCACAATGTTCATAGCAGCTTTATTTGTAATAGCCAGAAACTGGAAACAACCCAGATGTCCTTCAACTGAAGAATGGATAAAACAACTGTGGTACATTTACACAATGGAATACTACACAGCTATCAGAAATGAGGAAATCATGCAATTCGAAACGAAATGGATGAAACTAGAAAAGCTCATCCTAAGTGAGCTGACGCAGTCCCAGAAAGATAAACATGGTATGTATTCCCTTATAAATGGATATTAACCATACATCAGAGGATAACTATCCTACAACCCACACACCCAAATAGATAGGAACCTAGCATATCTATCCTAGGAAAAACTCTACCCACCAGTGAGTCATGGAATCTGCTGCAGGTTAGTGGAACACCACACCCTAGATGGCGTGCCTTATCAAGCTCCAGTACAAGTGGACGCTCTTGGCCCTCACATGACTCAAGATCTGAGGGGGTATCATATGTGATGGCCCACCTCATCTGAGGAGAAGGAGAGTACCAAATAGAGGAACAAGGAGGGAGGGAGGGAGGGAGGGAAGGAGAGAGGAAGGGAGGGGCCAGGAGGGGAGGAGGGAGGAAACTATGTTCTAGAAGTAAATAATACTTTAAGAAAAGAGTTAATAAGCTTAAAAATATAATAAAAATACAATATAAAATTTTCACTATAATTTACCAAAGGTATAATTGCCTTACTGGCATGAAAGGAAAATGGCCTTAATTTCAGATTAGAATGTTAGACTGCAGGTGACCACAGAGATTACACAAACTTGATAGCAGCTTAAAAGTTCTCTTTTTTTTTTTTTGTAGAGGTATAGGCTATTTCCATGGTTTGGTATTAAAAAGCAGGTAACAGGTTTAAAACACTGTAAATAAATTAAAGGTGACAGCTGTTCAACCTGGTTTTACAAACCTCCAAGAATTGAAAAAACTTAGAGCTAAGGTAAAATATTGCATTGTGTTAGCTCATGCCTTTACCTCCAGCAGAGACAGGAGGATCACTATAGAGTTAGTTGTCTTATAAATTCTAGAGTTACAAGAAACAGGGTGTTGATGGTGCACACCCTTAGTCCCATCATTGGGGAAGAATACACCCTTAATCCCAACACACTAGAGACAGAAACAGGCAGATCTCAGAGCTCAAGGTCAGCCTGATACAAAACAAGCTCTAAACAGAGAAAAACTTTGATCCAGGGGTGGAGGAGCACATCGTTAATCCCATCAGTTGGGAACCACATGTCTTTGATCCCCAAACTTAGAAAGGAGAGACCTGCACATAGGATTTGGAAAGATTTAAGTTTAAAAGCTACTTACAAAAGGCAGGCAGCAATTCAAACAAATTGTCCTTTGAGATCTCAAAATTATACACTAAAGGTTTGTTTAGCTCCAAAATATCAAAATAATTTCTTCTTTAATCCGGATTGAAAGGTAATACTTTATATATTATCAAAAAACCAAATTTGCTCCAGGAAAAATATTACCTGACCCCCCCAAAAAAAGGTAATTGTCCCAGAGTTAGGATTAGGGCAGGGCTCTGTTCTTATCTTTCCAGGAGATTTAAAGCATCCATTCAAGGAATCCAGGGATAACTGGACAATGGAAACTTCAGCGGAAAACAGATCAGATACCAAAGAAGACGAGTGGCTCAGATTATCCAGCCTTGCGGACTTCCTCAATAGCAGTTTCCTCAAAAGTCTACAACCACAACAACTCAAAATCGCTAAGATCATTCAGCTCCACAGACTGTTCCAGCCAGAACTTCAGTAAAGCTCTGAAGATCAGCTTCTGTCTATGAACTTCTTAGAACATCTAAATAGCTGAGCACAAAAAGGACTGAACATCAAATGATTCTATTAATATTTTTAACCACTTTTCCATTCTTATTTGGGCCCCAAACAGGTTTACTACGTCCCAAATCAGCAGGAAGTCATTTTAAGAGAACAACGTCCCATCCCAGAAGGTGGGAGGGTGTCCCCCCCACTTTGGTTTGATAAAAAATAGAAAATTTTGTTATTTAGGGGAAAAGACTACAAGCTGTTAAATGGTCTTGTTAAATGGGTTTTGGAGGTTACACCCAGGGACTTCCCTCTTTTTCTTTTCTGTATTCTTCTTTCTCTCCTATGTAGGAGTGAACAGACTTGAGAAAAATGGGACATAGACATAATATAGGAAAGATCAAGAAAAAAGGACAGATTATTGAATATGGCTTTATGCCTTTGTATACTGATAGAAAATTAATTAATTAATATTATATTTGGCTAAATTGGTATTGATCATTGTATATTAAAGCAAAATTAAGTTTGTATAGGGCTACACAGGTAATGATCTTTGTATATTGATACAAAATTAAGATTATATTTGTCCACAATGGTATTGACCCTTGTATATTGATGTAAAATTAAGATTGTATTGGGCTACATTGGTATTGATCTTTGTATATTGATACAAAATTAAGATTATATTTGACCACATTGGTATTGATCTTTGCATATTGATACAAAATTAAAGGTAACGCTTCTTAAAGGTATTGTTCCTAGTAATGCTTAAAAATGAAATGTCAAGTTTTGGCCTCTTGCTACCAGCCATCATAAACTATTTAGGATAATTAAGAAATGGAAAGTAATAGTCATGAAAACGTGTCATTTTGTTAGTTACTATGACAGTCTATCAAAGTTATTTTCTAAGCTACTCAGAAATCAAGTTGCTAAGAGACAAGCAATATTTGCTTATCTAAATATAAGAGATAGATAGGGCATCTTCAAAAACCTCAAGAGATCTGCAGAATATGGCATTCAAAGATGTTTTCTTAACTTAAGATTTTTTGATATCGAGACATGTCAGCTCCTGACAGCACCCCCTATTCTTCTACTCCAAGTAGAAGATGAGCATCGAAGAATCTCCAGTGGGAGATGATTGAATTGGTGGTAAGCCTTTCTCTTGGCAAGAAAAACCCCTTGCTTCAACTGTAGACAGAATGCTGTCTAAAAAGGACAAAACTTGGAAGCAGGTAAGTCGACAGCCTAGCTCTGCCAAAACAGGGTAGGTAAGTCCTTCATAATTCCTGCTCTACAATTAATGTCTGTCAGAGAAACGGGGCCAAACGACTGAAGATCGATGCTGTAATGTATGGAGAGAAAATGGGAACTGTCCAGGCAGCCACTGGTATGTCATTTCTTAGTTTTGGAACCTGCAGGCCCTGTACGTCCTGTAAAGTCAGATATATTTATGCCTCTCAGGTCTCTGAGGTGGTTGAAGAATAGATAGCTAGAGTCTCATAGCTAAATTTTGAGTTGTTTAGGAATCAAGAGGGTGTTCTAAGAAGATATTTTTAAAATTGTGAGGCAAGTTAGTATGAAAGCTGAGTTAGATATAGAACTTTAAACTCATGGAGATGGTTAGATAGTAGGATGTTAAAGTCAGGTGCCAAATACATATGGACTGGACATTGGGAATGTATGCTACTCCATATATCACTTATAATTGTGGCCTATTTATTTCTGTTGTTTTGTATTGTATTTATAGTTATAAGAAAAAGAACCATTGTTGGACTGAAAGGGAGAGCTGTTGGGGGGAAGAAGAAATACCTTAAACTAAAAAAAAAAAAAAAAAAAAGAAGGGAAGAGGATAGGGGGTTGAGGGGGAGGAAGGTGGAAGGGTGGGACTGGAGGGGAGAGTAGGGAGGGGATTGTGATTGAGAGGTAACTTAAAGAAATAAAAAATAAATTATTATTAAAAAAAGATTAAAAAAAAAGAAATCACAGATGCTCCTATTTTAGTGATGGGAGATAAGGACTCTCTTCAGTATGATTTATTTTGTGTTTTTCAAGCTCATTACACACTACATAGTTCAGGCTGTTTCCAAGTTTGTAAAGAATCTCAGGGTCTGGGCTTTGCTAGTAGGATCTTAATGGTGAACACAGAGTCTAAGTTACCTTAACTAGGGAAGACATGTTTAAGTTGTCACAGAGTAGCCTGACCTCTGTAGTCTCACACCTGGTTTATTTCATTTGTTCATTTAAAAAGGGAGTTTATTGGTCCCTGGGCCCTGGAGAATGGTATATTTGTGATTTCTGTTCTAGACACATTAATACTTATTTTAAATTTAGAATCATTGAGTTTGAAGAAGCTTTAGACTCAGGTACTTATAGTCATGTGGCTATCAAAGTTGATATTTAAAGTTTATTATTAGAAATTGTAATATCTTCTTTAGAGATAGTTTTTTAAATAATTTCTTTTTATTTCTTCAAGTTACATCTCAGTCACAATCCCCTCCCTACTTCCCCCTCCCGTCCCACCCTTCCACCCTCTTCCCCCTCAACCCCCACATCCTCTACCCCCTTTTTTTAGTTTAAGGTATATCTTTTCCCCCCCAACAGCTCCCCCTTTCAGTCCAACAAATGGTTTTTTCTCTTATAACAATAAATACAATACAAAACAACAGAAATAAATAGGCCACAATTATGAGAGTTGTATGGCTTAGCATACATTTCTAATGTCCAGTCCTTATGTATTTGGCACCTGACTTTAACATTCTACTATCTAACCATCTCCATGAGTTTAAAGTTCAATATCTAACTCAGCTTTCATACTAACTTGCCTCAGAGATAGTTTTTTTTTTTTAAAGATTTATTTTATTTATTTTATGCATATGTGTGCTCTATCTGCATGTACACCTGCATTCCAGAAGAGGGCACCAGATCACGTTGTGGATGGTTGTGAGCCACCATGTGGTTGCTGGGAATTGAACTGAGAATCTTTGGAAGAGCACTAGGCAGTGCTCTTAACCTCTGAGCCATCTCTCCAGCCCCCCAGAGATAGTTTTAAGGGGGACCATATGCACAATTGATACAAATAGCTCTCAGGTGTGTAAGGATGAGTAGGTTGGGGATTACACATCACTGATTTCCTTCTGGCCCTGGTGTACCTCAATGGAAAGAAAAGTGTTCAAGCACCAAGTTTGAAAACCACTGAGGCAGCCTGGTTCTTCATTTTGTACACCAGAAGATAGAGGCCTGGAAGCCTCTTGGACACAGGCTTCAGTAGTGATTTTCCTTCTTGTCATTCCACATAATTTTTTTTTCTCAGTCTGACATTTGAAGGAAGCTTTATCACTCCTACAAAACAACAGATTTTAAATAATATGATTAATTTAAAAAAATGCAACACATTGCGAGGCATGATGGTGCTGGTTAACTCTTTACACAGTAACTTCAGTGAGGCTAGTAAGGCTGAAGAAAGAGGTTTTGTGTGAATTTGAAGTCAGCTTGGGCTGCAGAGTCTCAAAAAATACCTGCTATTCATCATGTATAAATGTATAATATATTTGAAAAATAGAACTATTAATTTAAAATGCTCATCTTATTTAAATATTTTTACATTTTAGCTTACTAAATGTGATATCTTAGTTTTATTTGCTTTTGCTCTGGTGGAGCATAATTCATAATTTTCACCCTGGAGGTTGTGGGCATATGTCTGTTTGGATATCCCTTCTGGTAGGTCTCAAGTTTGAAAAATCTGTTATTGTATAAAGATCATGAGAATTGTGAGCAAGAACCAGTGTATTAACTTCTCTCTATATGACCTTCAGGGAGTTATTTCATTTTACCAGTCCAGTTGACCTCTATTTAAATTGACAACAGCAATTGTGAATATTTGTGGAGCACAGTGTGATGTCTTTTTTTTTTCTTTTTCTTTTTTTTTTTGAGACAAGGTTTCTCTGTGTATCCTTGCCTATCCTGGACTTTGTAGACCAGGCTAGCCTTGAACTCACAGAGATCCACTTGGCTCTGCCTCCCGAGTGCTGGGATTAAAGACATGGTCACCACCCCTGGCTTAATCTGTGTATATGCTGGGGAAAGGATTCACTCCAGTTAACAGTCATCTTGCCAGCATTTCATATTGGAGGTAAGAACATTAAAAATCAATTCTTTTGAATGCAAATTTGTGAACAGTGTTCTAGCTATTGACTTCTGTAAAATGAGAGATAGCCAATACAGGTAATTTTCAGCATACATGTACCTCAACTGTAAGGAAGAGTTTATCTTTACACCTTGTTATACAGCCCAGTAACAGCCGTGAATGTTAGGTGCTCAACAATTGTTTGTAAGTGATGAGTGCATGTTACAGAAACAAGCAGAATGTGGCTTTTCTTCAGACTCCAGCGGTTCACAAAGCTACATTTCTCTTCTGTTAAAAATAAGGGATAATGGTGGGAAGAGAGTCTGTGAATTCCTGCGTGCCATACAATAGGTATATTGCAAAGCAAAGGAGGTTGTCTCCAAGGAGGGAAATCTTCCTAAAGAGAAGAGGGGAGAAGATGAAAGACCTTTCTTCCAACAAAGAACTGTGAGTACTTATCTTGTTAGGACAGGGTTTTGAGAAAAAGCATTCCCATGCATACCTTTGTGAAAGTCTTAGAAACCTGATAACAACTAGCTCTTCAGTAGTTCTCACTGATAATGGTGTGGAGAAGCCTTATTTTAGAAAATGCAATGCTCGACTGTGAAAAACAATCACTTTCATGCAACCAATGTTTTATTGGGTAACTGAGGGCTCTGAGATAGCCCGGCCAATTAGAGATTCAGGCTGCACCTGCCTGGGATCCGAATGAGGGGAGAGTATGCAAAGAGTTCACCCCAAACGTGTTGTCTGAAAAAGGGGTTGACTCTTGCTTATATAGGTAGTAATCATAAAGGATTCTGCTGGAGACACTTCAAATGTGTGCCACTCTGATGAGGAAGAAACATGTCTGATCAGAATTCCGAGGTCCCCAAGGAATTCAGGAGTCACTGACATTCCCAAAGATAATCTGGAAAGATCCTTAGGAACCTCAAAATCAGCAAAAGATGTTTCATATTGTCTGAAAATTGACGGTTCATTAAATTATTTTGCAAATGGTGATCAAACGTTCAGGTCATAAATACTCCTCAATTTGTAGAGTGGGTGCTGCTGTGTAGGTTATCCTCCAATAAGTACAATTTTAAATTCATTTCTCAGTTCTGAGGAAAGTACAGAATTCAGTCATGGAAGAACTTCTTTGTAATCTTAGTCCTTGTTACATGCCAGGTACTCGCTTGGCATTTGTTGACGTAATTAGCTCTGCCACCCCTGCTTCTGTGACCTTGTGAAAATCAATTAACTTTAAGTTAGCTACCATTGGTAAGTATGAAAATTGGGTTAGTCTATTAGGAAGTGCTCAGTTTTAAAATCCCATAACAATGGAGGTAGGATGGCCTTGTTTTTGTAGAATATTAAACTTTGTTCTAGAGAAATATTCATTAAGCTGGTCACATAGGACAGACCTGTAAGTTCTATGGGACATACACAATGAAGAAGATATAATGTCCACTTAAAAAAGAATTTGTGATCAGTTAAAGATTGACCTATTGTATTTATTAGAGTAAGTGGAGAAGATCAGAAGTTGGGATAAAAGTGGAAGACCCTCAAAAGTACAGCAAAATATGTTGTTCCTGTTAAAGTTTCTGCATGTGTGATCTGTGTTATTGTGTACTAGGTACTGATGTCAATTGACAAATCTTATATGTTATTGTATTATAATATATATTATATATTAATTGTTATTCTATTACATATTAAGAATGTTTATGGGAAAGTCTTATTTTTAAGAGAGACTGAATTTTTCTTTTAATTCACTAAGATTTTGCATCTATTTGGCTCTTTATTTTCTTTGAGTATCAGCTTCTAAGCTTCAAGCATCATATCTATGTTTGTCTGGTTTGATCTGCTTTATGGATTCAGAGAGATCATAGAAACTGATGCCCAATGCATGGTCAGGCTTCATCATCATTAGTCTGTAATGTTAAGGTCTCTTCTCTTATGTTAAAATACTCTGAAGTTAAACTGTTTTTGTCCTAGAATGATCTGCAAAGAAATAAAATTGCATTTTCTGTATATCTTTAAAAATTTTTATTCTTCTCTCAAACATTACATCCTGACTGAAGTTTCCCCTCCTTCCACTCCTCCTGTCCTCCTCACCTCCTTCCCTTTCCCCCAGATCCACTCCTCCTCTGTTTCCCTTCAGAAAAGAGCAGGACTCGCAGGGATATCAACCGAACATGGCAAAACCAGTTCTGTTGCACATCTTAAAAGAACTTTTTGTTGAATTTGTGGTATAGGGAATCTGAGTTTTTGTTAGCTTATTTTTAAACTTCTATAGTTTAGTTGCCATTACCAACAACCCTGTTTCATCTCATTTAACACATTTGATTACAATACACAGCTTCTTGCAAGGGTGCTCCATGTGGCTGTTGGTCAGTAACAGCCATTAGAACAATACTGAGAAGTGTAGGCTTCACAAGGGCCTACTATAGGATGCCAGGATGCGTGTTTTTCCTTTACAGATATATTTTTTCTCGTTTAGATATGTGTGCTTCTGCTCCAGAAAAATAGAAGTAGTCACTATGATTTTTCACTGGGATTTGTATAAACTCCATCTGTTTTACCATGGCTACCTCCTAAGACCTCTAGTCAAGTGTGGTGGCCTTTTACAGTACCTGGTGCATGGGTAAGAGTGGAACGCCTCAAAAGAGAGTTGTGGTGTCTCTAACTCAGCCACATTGCTGTCACTTAGGCAATAAAACAGGTAGGCTCGGTTAGTTGCGACTTGAAGCTATATTTCCATTTTATTGAAAAAACATGAATTTGCCAAATGTTTCATACACACATTTTCACTCAACTTCATCACCATCTGTAATAAAAACATGATTTATAAAAAGTGGAACAGTCTTAGCTAATTTCCCCACTTATATTTGTATGCCATATTAGGGTATGAAATATACCACTAATGGGGCCTCGTATTTGAGAATCAATGATTTTTTTAGAGTTTCCTGTAACTGCTGTGCTAGCCACAAGTGACTTATGTGAAGTACATTAAGACTAAAGCCTAATTGGGCTACTTTTAATTTGCTTCCTTTCTGCAATATAATAACAAATGCAGATGTCTTTCTAGCATTAACTTTTATATACATGGCAGAATTTCATTAAGCTCAGCCAGTGCTCCTTTAATTAAGCACCCTTATTTGGGTGGTGACTGTCTGTGCCTTTGGCCCATCAGAAGAAGCACTTAGTCAATTAACTATTTTATTAACCAATTGATTTTTGCTGTAGGTCCCCACCTTCTTAGACCAGCTAGACATAGTCATGAAGGGCAAATAAATTGCTTCCTCTCATCTCTAAAAAATAACAGCAATAAACAATGAAACATGTCAAATGAGGTTTCTCTGAAGAACCTAAAGACAAATACAAAATGCTTGCCATTTATTCTGGAAAGGAAAGTTGCTCACAGCATTATATTTGAATAGATTATATTGTGCCATTGACCTTTATTGATGTTCTGCTTCCAAATGTGAAGCATCAATCCAGCTGCTTAGGAGACCTTCTTTTGTACAATACCTGCAGCTCCATCAGGTCATAGAGTAATGAGGTGCAATCACAGATTACCAAAATTATTTATTTAACAAGTTCCTCTGTAGCTTTCTCCCAACGTTCACCATTGCCTATGTCGGGAATTTTGGTCTGCAATTTATTGATATCATTAGGTACCAAAACATGTCAGGTCATTGAAAGAAATATAACTTTATGGTAAATGAAGTCTCGAGATGCATGCTTGTAGCAATGGCATAACATACATCTCGATGAGACTCATGTCTGTGGCAAAGACTATAATTTGACACAATTATTCAGACAGTTTTTCCAATGGACTAATTAGAGGGTTTAACTACGATGCTAACTGTAGATTTGCTTTATCAGAAAGATTTATATAGATAAAAGGAATGCATTTTGAGAAGCAATTTTTTTTTTTTTTAGAATCCTTTTTTTTAATCACTGTGCTAGCCAGAAATCTTATGTGTAGTACATTAAGTCAAGAGCTTAATTGGGCCATCTTTAATTTGCTTCCATTCTGCATTGTGATAATAAATGTAGATACCATTCTGGGTTCATTGTGATTTCTAATATATGGGCGTTAGACCTATTTTGGAATATGGAGGATGCTCTTTTATTCTTATGAACAAGGCAGTCATTTTACAAATGAAAGATGAAATGTTCTAACTCTTCTTTATTAGCTATTCTTGTCAGTGTTTTCCCTGTGGAAAGGTGTATTTAAGATATGGGTTACTGAGAACTCAGGTTTAGGACCTGGAAGTCGGATACTTTTATTAACAAACTATGTTTTCATAGACAAGTATTGCTTCCTTCTAAAGCCCAGTGTCTTAATCAGGGTTACTATTGTTCTTATGAAACAATATGACCAAAAACAAGTTAAGGTTGAAAGGATTTATTTGGTTTGTGCTTCCATTTCACTGTTCATAAGGAATTCAGGACAGGAACTCAAACAAGACAGGAACCTGGAGACAGGACCTGATTCAGAGGTCATGCAGAACTGCTGCTTACTGACCTGCTCTTCATGGGTTTCTCAGCCTACTTTCTTAGCCAACTCAGGACCTCCAGCCCAGGGATGGCATCACGTACAACCAGCTGGGCCCTCCCCCATCAGTCACTAGCTAAGGAAATACTCAACAGGCTTGCCTACATCCACATCTTATGGACGTTATTTTCTCAGCTGAGATTCCCTCCTCTCAGATGACTCTAGCTTGTGTCAAGGTGAGATAAAATAATCAAAACCAACTAACCAAACAAAAACAACCACAAAACCCCCCCAAAACCAAGAAACTAACCAACCACCCACAACACGAAACAGATGGACCACCCAGTTTCCTTCTTGTTATTTTCAGGTATTTTTATGTATGAGGTTTTGATGATACTAGCAATGTTAATGGTCATTCTTTGAGGATCTGCATTACAATGGCTTTCAGGGACATTATTTTAACCTTCACTGCAACTCATTAACATTCCTGCCATCTTCGTTGTCCACAGAGGACACAAAGGAAAACACTAGGTACTGAAGAAAGTTGCAAAATTTCCCTTTGAAACCTTCACCATAACTGCCTGTCTAACAGCATAGTGTAACTCTCATTGGAGCAAAGGGCAGCATCACGTCCTGATGATGGCTGACTTCTCATGGTGAGTATTAAGCATGGTGATGGTTATCATGCCACTGCGCACCTGTCTAGAGCCTTGGATTTTCTTTTACACTTTCACACCCATCACAACATACAACACAGCATGACCTTAGGAGCAGAAGAAGTATGAAATGATGTGTGGGCAGCTTTGACTTCTGTCCCTGCCTGTCACATGAGCTCTTTCAATGATTCAGTGACAGGTCTATCTTTTCTTTATATCACAGTGGTCTGTGCTGGTGCTAAGCCTGTATGGAACAGGCACCTCATGCTCACCACAGCTGGCTACACATTGAAGTGTCTCTTCTTTGCATACCACGGTCCTCTGCTGCCTACATTTACCTTTTGCAGTGCTATGGGCAGGTTCCTCGACCTCCACTTCCCCATATCACACCTCCTGGGCTTAATAGGGGCACATTTTCTGAGTGCATTGGGAGTGCACAGAAGCATATATGGCATTGAGATCTGTATAGGCAGAGGACCACCTTAGTACTTCCAAAATCCCCAAGTATTGATCACCTAGCTGGAGGCACATACACAACTATGAATTTCGAGTATTCTCTTAGAACTTGAATTCTGGAACTCTACAGAACTGAACAATAGGTGTCTCCAGAGGGTGATCCATTTTGTCACCTCAGATATAGGGCTGATCTCAGTGCATTCTCTCTGTTCCTGACCATTGAGGGTGGGGCATTTCAGTGGTTGAACTGAGCCTCTTGCCTCCTACCCTTTTTGGCTTACTTCCCTTTGACTTAAAATCCTTAACGTCCAGCCTCCCTGCTCTCCACAGCTGCTCTCAAGGGCCTTCTCTTATCCTGAGGCTATGGCCAGTTCAGTATACCTGCCTCTGACTGTTCCCTGTTCCCAGTGCTCCAAGGATATCAAGTTTATATAACAGCTTCTCTCTCAAGATGGCATCTGGCCACTGTCTGAGTCATTTTAAGAGGCAAATGGGATTCCTATCCTCTGTTGACCTATCTGATGGAGAATTCAGTTTTAGTATAGTGAGTTTGCAGCTTGTGAAGGATGTGGGCTTGTCATGGGGATACAACTGCCAGCCTGTTCCCAGGATGCCTGGCTTAGCTTTGGGATGGGTGTTTTGTTTTTCCTTTCACCTCCTGGGCCTGTGGAGCTGGAACTGGATTCAGCTTGGCTTGTTTATCCTTGTACACCACCTGCTTCACACCTAAGATGTTTAGCTGTTCTTCACTATCTTTGTGGGTTTCCAAAGCCTTTCCTCTCTTCTGTGTTGGGGACAGAATCTAGTTCTTTTTCTAATTCTCCGTCTTCTTTACCCAGCTACAGACAGGTTGCTTTTAGCTTACCATCTTTACTAATAAGTAGCAAGTCTTTGATTGTTAGTTATTAAGCTGACTGAGAGGCTACATCTGGCCATCAAACTATACTGAGCTAAAGGTACTTTTAAGTCATAACAAGAAACACAATCATTTTAGGGGGCAAGAAAGAGGATTCTGTAGTTCCCTGCCCCTCTCCAGCAAGCAAAAACAAAATGACAGGTGGTTCAATTTGGATTGATGTTTTAAAATTGTCTTTGTAGTAGAAAAATACTTTATTAACTATATGCAAATAGAGCAGAATGATAGAGAGAAAGAGAGAGAGAGACAGAGAGAGAGGAAGAGAGAGAGAGAGAGAGAGAGAGAGAGAGAGAGAGAGAGAGAGAGACCATGCCATGCTGAGGAGCAGGAAAAAGAAGTAGTGTATTGCTTTTTTTTTATAACTCTGACAGTATTTAAACTAGAAAGCTTTTAATTAGCTATTGAATTCAGTAAGTTCAGTCCTCTTGCTTAAGGCATTTTTTTCTTATGATCCTGTAGGCCAATACTTAGAAATTTAGATTTTTTTAAAATTGACCACTGGTCATTACTACAGCACTCCACCATGAGCTATCTAAACTTCTGAGGATTTAATGACCACAAATAATTCTCTTCTATTCCCAATCCAATTTATTACTTTATTGGGATCAGATATTTTTATTAAATTAATTCACACAAGTGTAGAAATGATTACTACCCCTTCTGTGTTCTAACTATACTCTCAGTATTAAAGGCGATTTTCTATAGTACAGAGGGCAGCCTGGAGATATCCAGTCGTCTGAGACAAAATCAAAGAACACATTTTATGACTAGAGGACAATATCAACTAAAATCATTGCAACCTTAGACTGTGACAAAAACATGTTTCAACAAGTTCTTTACTTATTTAGCCAGAACTTCTTATATATGAGACACTGAGCCGGAAATAGATTCTATGAAACAAGTATCAATGGTTTGTAGCTTCAATTTGAAGACTCTTACCTTCTAGTAGGGGGAATAGAGCATTAAAATAAAGATGGATGAGCACAATTATAGAGATAGAAGAAGATATTTGGCATAAAGTAAAAACGATTTTCCTTTTAGATCACCTTTCTAGATTCTCAGGTTACATAGAAAGAGAAATGGGGAACAGGAACAACAATGTTTCCGTCAAAGAGATGGCATAGTTCGGGGACTCAGCAGGTAGCACACTCAACAGGAAGGATTGATGTTATATTAATGAATGGAGTACTTACAAACCTAGATTAGTAGGTCAACTTGTGTATCACAACCCCTTTGGGGTTGAATGACCCTTTCACAGGGGTCACATATCAGATATCCTGCATATCAGATATTTACAACTCATAACAGTAACAAAATTAGGGTTATGAAGTAGCAATGGAATAATGTTATGCTTGGGGGGTCAACACAACACGAGGGACTGTATTAAAGGGTCACAGCATTAGGGAGGCTGAGAGCCACTGGCCTAGATGGAAGGCTAAGCAAGCATCCCTGGGCCCAATAAAACTCATAAGGTCATTACCACTCTTGCTTTTAAACATATATATATATATATATATATTTAATATATGTGTTTAAAATATATATTTTTTATATATATATAGAGGGAGCAGAATGGTAGTAGAAAGAGAGAGACAGAGAGAGAGAGAGAGACACAGAGAGAGACGATGCCATGCTGAGGAGCAGAAAAAGTAAATAACATATATATATATATATATATGAATTATTTTAGCTGTTTAGTGCAGACTATCTCTAAATAATATTTTTTTTTCTCAGTCTGTGTCTAGGAATATGAGCCCTAAGAAATGTGTAGGCCTCAATTGGAACACCTTTGACAAATCATTACCATCACTACAGGTAGCCCAACTGTGACATGGCTTGCTCAGAGTACTACGATAGTAACTTGCAGGTGAGGCCTAACTCTGAGGATCAATGTTTCTAGACTGATCACCATAATTCATACCTCCCTCTTTATTTATTATAAAAGCCAACTTTAGCGTTGCTGTTCACATCACCTCTCCATCTGTCTCTCTAGTATTAATGTACGTCCTTAGCTTATCATCCAAATAGATTTTCTAAAGTATCTAAAGTAAGAGAATTTGTTTTTCACAAATTCTCTTACTAGAGTGATGAAACCATTGTATACTACCCTACTGTGTCATTAAATTCATGAGCAATGTCTAATGCTTTTTTGGGCCAGAATTCTTGATTAAGGCTCCACCAAGAGTGTTGCAAAGTTATGATGTGTAGGCTCAAGTCTTACCTCAGCCACTTACTGGTGAGTCACTGTTAGGCAGCCCTTAAGTACTCTGCCTCTCCGTTTCATTATCTATACAGTTGGGTCAGCATATGAAATCATCATGGCCATTGGGGATAGAAGAGAAATGTATGCAGTGAACACATTACAATGTCTGAATAAAAGACAGATTTGCTTTGTGCTCATTATTTCTTCCTATATTAATAACACTGATGTTTCCAGTAGTTAAAGTATTACTGGATCAAGTGATCATTCAGGTAGTACATTTGCCGAAGTAAATGATGCAATTTCATTAAATAAATACTCTGTGTCATCATGCCATGTGTATTAGTCAGGGTTCTCTAGAGGAACAGAGCTGGTAGAATGAATATATATGTATATATACATAATATTATATATTATATAATATATAATTTTTATATTTATTACTTCAGGTTACATCTCCATCATAGTGCCTTCTTTCTATCTCTCCCTCCAGTCCCGCCCTCCCACCCTCTACCCCCTATCCCTTCCATCCCACTCCTCTGGAGTGGAGTGTCCCTACATAACAGTCCCCTGCTCCAGTTCAGCAGTTATATGAGGGCCAAGAGCATCCTCATACACTGGGGGGCCTACAAGGCAGCACCACTAGGGCAAAATATATATACAAAATATATATATATTATATAATACATAATATTATGTATTATATAATATATATCTGTATACACACACACGCACATATATAATATTAAAGGGGAGTTTCTTAGATTGGCTTACATGATGTGATGTGTCCAACAATGATGGTCTTCACATTCAAGAGCCGCTGCTCAGACCATGAGGTTGGATAGCTTCGCAGTTCTAAACTGATACTAAAGGCCTTCAGGATTCTTAGAGAACCACAAGTCTTCAGATCATGTTGGAAAGCTGAAGAAGCTGCATTCAAAAGGCTCTCTCTGAAGGATGGCAGTATCACTGGCAGCAGTAGGGCAGACGCACTCGCTAGCAAGGGACAAAGGTGAACGGCCAAAAGTGAAGCCTTTCAAACTTTTTACACCCAAGCTGGCTCGGGAAGGTGCACCCTTCCAGGGAGGGTCTTTCTCCCTTCAGTCAATTCTTCCTGGACATATTCTAACAGAGCTAACCAGAGTCTCAGTCTTTGTTAAATCCAGATCCAATCAAGCTGACAATCAAGATTTACTACGCAGATCCAATCCAGTGAGAACCAAGATTTGTTATCATACCATGCGTTTTATATTCAAAGCAGATAATCCAGTGGGAACCAAGATTTACTATCACACCATGCATTTTATATTCAAAGCAGATAATCCTTTCCAAATGGGGTAAGAACCCATCTGGTCAGAGTTCCTATACTACAACCAATGCACCAAAGGGAACAGGAACATAGACTTTTTCTCCCTGTCAATGAGACACTTTTCCCTAGTGATGCTGCCTTGTAGGCCCCCAGTGTATGAGGAGGCTCTTGGCCCTCATATAACTGCTGAACTGGAGCAGGGGACTGTTATGTAGGGACACTCCACTCCAGAGGAGTGGGATGGAAGGGATGGGGGTAGAGGGTGGTAGGGAAGGATGGGGGGAGGGGTGGAAAGAGGGCACTGTGATGGAGATGTAACCTGAAGTAATAAATAATAAAAAAACGTTTAAATAAATAAATAAAATGAAACAACACACAAACAATAATCAAACAAACAAACAAACAAACAAACAAACAAACCCACCCCTATGTCTAGGTTGATCAAACTGAAGTTGTTATCATTATCAAAAAAGTGTTTTCCTGGAAATGAGTCATTTTGCCATCTTCTGTATCTTGCTTCATGCAGAGGCTAGGAAACCTTGGACCTGCATGAGTAGCTCCGGGTCCATGGCAACATGGTTCCCTCTCTAAATCTGTCACTCTTTGTTCACAGAGATTAAGATTGCTGGTCTTGTGGTTCTTGATCTCACTACCTAATAAATTATTTATTTATTTATATATATATATCAGTGATCTTTTGGATGTACACCTGCATGACAGAAGAGGACGTCAGACCCCTTTATAGATGGTTGTGAGCCACCATGTGGTTGCTAGGGATTGAACTCAGGACCTGTGGGACAGCAACCAGTCAGTGCTCTGAACCGTAGAGCCATCTCTCCAGCCCCTATCATTTCTAATTATGTATGAGGCAATCAATGTCAGTGAAGCATTTATCAACACTTGTTTTTATACTGTACTATTCCACAAAATTTTGTAGGCGCTGAGGTTAGGGAGGTGAGAAAGCACCATCACCAAGGAGCTCTCAGGCAGGAAAGAGAGGAGCACCATTTCAGAGCAAGCGCATGCCACTGATGGTCATTTCAGGGGTACCAAGGAAGCCTTTTTGTGGAGGTAAACTTAGACCAGCCACGCTGTGCAAAACAGAAACCAGCCAGAAGTGGGTTGGGATGTAATGTAGTGGAGCAGACAGCACAAAGATAAGCCTAAAAGTCATTCACGGGCGTTCTAACCTGACGTTCATTGAGGTATGTCAGCCTCAGTGAGTAGTGGATACGTGTAGTAAGGCTCCCTTTTACCTACTAGGTACTATACCCTCTCGACACACACGATACCATTCAATCTCCATCACTACTGTAAATTATTAAGATGTGTAAACAAAGTACAGCAAATGTTGACTCCATGCCTAAAGATTCAGAGAATTCGAGTATTAGGGACAGAGATTAAATCTACGTAGCCTCTCTGTATCGTTGCTTATGACTTACTTGAACAATATAAAACACATAAAGCACCGTGATATTGTACAGGATAACTATCCTAAAAACAATACACTGAAAGTAACAGGAACACCGACTTTGTTACTTGTTAGTGGGACACTTTGCCCTAGTGGAGCTGCCATGTAGGGCCCCAGTGCAAGCGGAAGCTCTTAGCCCTCATATGACTGCTCAACTGAAGGGTGCTGATATGTAGGGCACCCCACACCAGAGGAGTAGGATAGGTGGGAGAAGGGGGAGATGTTGGGAGGTTGAGAGGGTGGGCCTGGGAGGGGTGGAGGGAGGGGACTGTGATGGAGATGGAAATTGAAGTAATAAATAAACAGTTAAAAAAAAAAGCCCACCGTGGTTAAATAACTCATCCGTTATTTTTACCGTGGCCACAGAAATCAAATGCAATTCTTTCTGGCATCAATGACCTGCTTGTCAGAGAGAGAGCTTGGGCATTTGGTGCAATGCATAGGCCATCTGTTGAGGAGATAACAGAATGGGCCTTTTCTCTACCTTGAAGGCAGAATGAAAAGTCTGCAGAGAGCCTCCAAGCTCTGTTCTCTACCAGCTGGACATCCTCAAAGACTGAGAAAAATGTCAGACCTGCCAGTCTTCATCAGCAACTTTATTATTCTTCCTTGTGGTATCACATGTGCCCTGGCTGCTACAAGTGGCAGCACACACACTGGAGCAGAATCGTGACAGTTGTCCGGGGTGCAGGCTTTCTACAGTTCCTTACGCTAGTGCTGCAGAATTTAGCAGATAAAAATATAGGATGCCCAGTTGATTTTGAACTTAAACTAAACATATATTGTATATTTTGGTACAAGTTAATCCCATGCAATATTTGCGGCAACTGATATAAAACAGGAATTCAGTTTATTGGGAATTCAGTTGGACCTGGGCCTCTTACACTTGGAAAAAGATGCCTTAACAATTTAAGCCAAGTTGGTTTTTCTTTTCTTTTAACTTTATTTTTTTTTTTTTTGAGACAGGGTTTCTCTGTGTTATAGCCCTGGCTGTCTTGGACTCATTTTGTAGACCAGGATGGCTTGAACTCATAGAGATCCACCTGCCTTTGCATCTTAAGAGCTAGGATTAAAGTTATGTGCCACTACACCCAGCTGAGCCAAGTTGGACATGTAGGAAATACCTGGGCATTTTATATGCAGTTATAGACTCCACTTATAGACTCCATCGCAAAAAACTATACCTGAGTTATGGAGGGTGTGGCTAGGGCTGGGTGGATTGTTTATTTGCTTCCCCTGCCCTGTCTTCATACTTGAACTCTATCATACACTCTGTTAGTTTTAGTGAGGCCTTTGGACTTGAACTGAAAAGTGTAATTTTGGCTCACCTGGCTATCAAGTTTGGCAATTGCAGATTTTGGAGCTTGCCAACCTCCAGTGTTTTAGGAGTCAATTCTGTATATGGAATCTTTATGAAAAGATTATTTCAGTGTATATTCATTCTAACAATCCAGTTTTTCTGTAGAATCCAAATATGACATTTTTACATGTTATTCAGCTTCCACAAATCATTTTCCAAATAGTGTATTTATCTCCAAGTTACAGAGAAGAAAAAGAAGACTCATGAAAGATAGATATTTGTCCAGGCCAGACAGGAACAATGCAGACATAGGGATCTCTGGATCAATTCACTCACCCTGTGTGAGTGAATCTACACAGGGATAAGTTGTGTTTACTGGAAGCACAGGTTCAGCAGAAGTCTGGGTAGTCTGGTGGAACATTAAGACACTCCCACGCAAGTAAGCATTGACCCCTCCCCTGTCCCCTACCTCTCTGTCTTTCCTCTTCCTCTCTCTTTCCCCTCACCACTCTCCCCTTCCCTGTCCCTCAACCCTTCATCTCTCTTCTCTCCTTCTCCCTTTAGAACATCACTAGGGTACTTGTAGTGGACAAAGAGGCCCAGGAGCACTATCTAGGAAGATATCCAGAATTTGCTTTACTAGTTGGTATAGTTAGAAATATCAGGATGACTGGCTTCACAGAGACAATGATCTGTCCTTGTCTGCCTAGGAAAGGGAATGAATCCTGTTCCAAGTGATGTCATTCAGACCAGTGGAATATTTTTCCTAACCATTAATATTTGCTTTTGATTTCCTATTTGTGGTTATGTTTTAGAAACAAATTATCCTTATCTTACCAATCCAACCAAACCTTTTCTGTGTATTAAAACAATCACTGAACACCTACTATTTTCAAAGCACTGCACGCACTATACTGTTTCCAAGCAGTGAAATGTTTTGAGAAAGAAGAGTCCTATAATCCAGACCTTATCACGGTGTCTTCAAAACCCTAGCTTTGACAGCCTCTCAATTCTCTTTGGCCACCCAATTAAACAGGTTGGGTACTAAAGTTTGATCACACATTAAGACACTCTGTCCTTTTTCAAGGCCTTATCAAAGATTTAGTACATCTTTCCAAATGAACGAGGGGGCTATTCTTTGGTGCACCTGCTCGTAGTCAAAGTGTTACCTGTCAAATGGTTGAAGAAAATGGTAATGTTAAGTGTTACCGAACTTTTAAATTATTATTTAACACTTATTTATTTATTACTAAATTCACTTATAACAAACACCAACAATTTCTTAACTATTAGTCCTATAAATTCCTACAACCCCTTTAACCTATCCACTAAACCTATTGATAATTATAACAACTACTTTCATAACCTTTTAGAATGATACAGTCTCTGGGGCAGGTCCTCAGTCGTCAGGAACACAGTCTTTGTTGTAGATTCTTTAACGCACTTAGCAGTCCTTTTTCTGGATCTCTCAGATGCAGGTTCGTCAAGGTAAGTTGGTTATTGCAGTCTCACCTTAAATAAGGCTTCATGCTTTCTTCTCTGTGGGAGACCCCAGCTGTCTGCAGGCCAACTTACTTCTTTTGAATCAGGAACTCAGCTGCTCTGCCTCAGTCCTTAAAGGCAGGCACAGTTTCCCCTAGGCCACTGATCAGACAGATCAAACCCCTCCAGGCAAAAGCTGAGCCACAGGGTCCAGTCCTTGGCCTTTTGGTGTCTTTCTCAGGCTTTCTTTGCTCACCGGCTTCTTTCTGCCTCAGGGAGATCTGGCCATCAAATGATGGCCAGCACTTTTTTCAGCAGGACTCTCGGCACTCTCTAGCATCAGGGGCCTCTCCTTCTTCTGGGCTCCATGCACTGTCCTTAAATAGGAGGAACTCTGTTTCAGCTTAATTTGGGCTCCGCCCACTTAGCAGCTGAAAACAATGTCAGGCCAGATACTTTGTTTCTTCAAGTCTATTGAGTCTTTCCTGTTTTTCCTGACTTCAACCTTGTTTTTCAGTCTATTAAGTCTTTCCTGTTTTTCCTGACTTCATGCTGATAATGCTCTTCAGGCCCCGAATTAAGAGACAGTATCAGAAACTCCTATATATTTTCTAAATCTAATTTATCTAACCCCTACAGTTAAGCATTGTTTGAGAATAGAGTCCAATGGAAAGAAAGATGTGGCAAGAGCAGAGACATTTTGAGTAGTTAAGAGAGGTGCAGACAACAAGCAGCTTTACCTCTGAGGTAAATAAGAATTAGGTAAAGGTTAATTAGGAGTTGCTGCACCAAGCATGCTGCTCCATCATCTGATTCTAGAATTATCTTAGCTTTACTTGTTTTCTTGTTTAATGTTTGCTTAAATGAAATTCCTCTTTCAGTTTCTTCTAAATAATAAGTTCTGGAGAAGATGAAAAAGCTTGAATTCTCCTCATATGTAGTCCTCCTTTAGCAAAATATATGCTGTATATCAGTTTAATTTTTAATTCACTCATTCCATTTTAATGGAAATCAATATACAGAGTTCTAAGTTGAAGAGAAAAGTCACAGAAAGAGGCTTATTACATAGGATCTGCCCTAAAGAGATTCTCCTCTATGCTTGAAGCTAGCTCTGAAATGATGGTGCTAGGGAAATGTGCTACGGTGCAAAAGGGATACACTTGGGTGATGGAGGCACCCAGGAAGTGTATTTGGCATTTTATACACATGATGGGTACTGCTGGAGGACTGGGTAGTTCTGGTACTTGACATTCCTCATAAATCTTTAAAGATGAGGACTAGCCACACACAGAGGGTATGCTGGTTAAGTTTTTGTCTACTTGGCACAAAGTAGAGTCACCTGAAAAGATGAAACCCCAGTTGTGGAGGATGTACCTCTGTCAGACTGGTCCATGGGCATGCCTGTGGGGCATTATCTTGATTGCTCACTGGATATGGGAGGATCCAGTCCACTGTGGGCCATGGGATAGCGGCAGCTGGGATTGGGCTATAAAAGAAAGGTAACTGAGCAAGGGGAAGCAAGGCAGAGTAGCCTTCCTCCATGATACCTGCTTCAGTTCCTGCTTCCGGGTTCCTGCCTTGAATTCCTGCTCTGGTTTCCCTCCACGAGGATGTTTCCTGTAAGCCAAACAAACTCTTTCCTCCTGAAGGTGCTTTAGGTAATGGCGTTTTATCACTGCCATAGAGAAGCAAATGGAACCGGCGGGGGCTTTTGCAGACAGTCATTCCTTAAGCTTCAGCAGATGTATTAGCTCTGTTTCTCCTTTAGGCACCCAGGGCAACATGTGAATCAAGACGTGGTGCACAACGACACTGAAAAGAGAAAGCAGAAAGCATTGGGAATTGTTTCAGCGCTACACCATTCAGACATCACCATGTTGCTTTTCAAAGAAAAATCAGTCACATGATATGCATCTGCTTTTTACATGGTGGCTCTGGTATCTCAGGTAGAAAAAATACTTCAAAGAAGAGAAAAATGGGCAAAATGACTAGTCAGTTAGCTCTATTGACTAGGGTAGGAGGTAACTAGCATCCTGATGCCATAAAGGTGAAGGGGGAACCAGTGCTTCCGATACTTTATAGTGCATTAGACTTCGTACAGACCAGTGAGCTACTGACCCCTGCAAAATAGGGTGCTAGTCCTTCCAAGAGTACCTGCACTCCATTTTTCAAGCCTGATGCCATTCCATACCTCCAAAGTTCTATAGAAACCACTGCTAATTGTAAATGGGTCTCTAAGCTGTCCTCACAAACATGGTGATGATAACATCAAGCTCTCTTGTCGTCAACGTCTCCAAGCCTGTGCACTCCGAATCCTCAGGTAAATGAATCTTCCAAACAGGTTGGAAGTTTGAGAATCTCTGGAGAAACTGTTTACATTAGAGAGGTATTTTAAATTATTATTGTTTGCAGTTTGTTGGGCAATCAAAACCAAATAAAATACCCACTTTGGACACACAGGGAAGAATCAGGCCAATCTTGAAAACAGTCAAAAAGTCCCAAAAGCCTTAAAAAAAGAATTGGTTATGAATTCTAGATAAAACAGGTAGCAGAACAAACAGTGTGGCCCCGTGATTATCAATCCCATTGAGAAAGAACAGCTGTTATTTATTCATGCTTAATTTCCCTTTTCTTGTTGGCACCCTTATTTATTTTCTTCTGTACAACAGCTAGCTGCAAGAACAAAATAAAAGAAAGAAACATTTTTCTTGGTAACAATGCTTTCTTTCTTCATCATGGTTCTCTGAGAGCCAAATTACCATGGTGACCCTGGAGCCAGTGCTCACATGTTATGACTTCTAAATGCAGAGCTGTCACACACAGGACGCCTGTTTTCCTAAAAGCTTTATTACTGGGCAGAAGCCTCGTGTTTGGCACTACATGGATGGTGTTTCTGGCGCTGTTCAGTTCTTTAATTTGAGCTGTTTTCCCACCATGAAATAGCTAATTGGTGCAATGCTTCAATTCATCTGAGGGTGCCATTTTTATATATTTGGTTGTGAGCCTAGCCTTTAACGGCTGAGCCATCTCTCCAGCCCAGAGGGTGCCATTTTTGATAAAAATATTTCTATCTGTAGGAAGTGAGACAGTGTGATAATGACAAAAGGATAAGAAGTAGGGAAAGCAGAGAAACTGAGAATGTCTGGAGGTTCCCTAATATGTAGTCAGCAGACTTTTAAATAAGGACACATTACAGTGAACAGTATTGAAGCAGTCAGATAGCTAGATTTACTATATTTATAGATGATATAATATAAAACAGTTATACACGTAGATCTCTAAAGCTATATAGGTCTGTAGGTTTATAGAACAATTCGATCTTAGATATTAATAGGTGAGAACAATCACAAAGAGATCAAATACATGGAGTAAGAAGAACAATATTTTCTGCATCCAAAAACAATGTATAAATGACCTGTAGGAAATGTCCTTCTCCTTTCCCTTCCTTTGACACAAGGGGTTATTATATAGCCCTGGCCTTATTTGAGTGGCTTTGAAATTGTGACTCTTCTGTCTCTGCCTCTAGAGGCGCTGCAAATCACAGGTGGGTGTGTGGCATGAAAGGTCACTTTTAATAATGATTTTGCATATATCCAAATGATTCCTCACCAATCCACAAGGACATCTCCTCAACTATGTTCATAGCAGCTTTATTTGTAATAGCTAGAAACTGGAAACAACCCAGATGTCCTTCAACCGAAGAATGGATTAAAAAACAAAACAAAAAAAAAAAAAACAAACCAAACCAAAAAAAAACCTTTGGTGCATTTACACAATGGAAGACTACTCAGCTATCAGAAACAAGGAAATCATGCAGTTTGCAACCAAATGGATAGAACTAGTAAAGCTCATCATGAGTGAGCTAACCCAGACTCAGAAAGATACACATGGCATATATTCACTTATAACTGGATTTTAGTCATAAAGTTCAAGATAACTATCCTACAATCAATAGACCCAAAAGAACTGGAACATGGACTTGGTTACCTGACAGTGGGACACTCCACCCTAATGAAACTGCCATGTGTGCCTCCTGTGCAAGAGGAAGCTCTTAGCCCTCATGTGACTAACGAACTGAGGGGGAGCTGATACATGGAGGCACCCACACTGGAGGGGTGGGATGGGTGGGAGAGGGAGTGGAGGGAGGGGGCAGTAATGGAGACGTAACTTGAAGTAATAAATCAATGTTAAAAAAAGAAAAAAAATAATGATTTTGCTTATTTGAAAGAAATGCTAAGAGAGCCTTCAAAACTTAACAGAATGTGTGGGTGTTTGGTCCTAAATATGCCTCTGTTCTTGTTCTCACTTGAGAACTTTTATTTTTAATCCCATTGCTAGATCAAGCTGTGAGAATCTAGTCTTTCTGTTTCACCTTTTTTTAAAAGCATTTTTTCCTGTACAAGGAGCCAATCTGATACAATTTTCCATTTTGATTATAAGGAACTCAAAGATTACATACTCTCCTTTCTTCCTTTAATGCTGCTTCATATCATCCTATTTAGCTTGAAAAGCAGGTACAACATTCTCGCTGTTCACATATGTAACACTGATGTTAACCTTTCAGTATAGAGAAACACTCTGTGTTCAAAGTCCAGATTGGGTGTCAAAGTATGGAAGTCAATGAGTATGTTGGAAATATGTTGTAATTCATTTAGAAATCACAGAAAAATCAACTTTTGCCTACATAAGTATAAGCAGGTGGACTGAACTGTGCCAAATTTGAGCCAGCCCTACACATTGCCAAGAGAGCTAGCTTCTCTCTGCAGGGACAATGAATTCCTACATCCTTGCTTAGGCTTTGGGGTGTATCTTGCTTTGCTTAAGAAAACATGAGCAGAAGTGACACAGGCCTACCGGAGTTTCAGAGTCATTTAAAGCAAAGGACAAACAGTAGTTGCTTTTTTTTGGCCTAGGTCTTGAACATGGGCAGAAACAGAGCCATAAGAGATATCATATGTGAATGAAAAATTAAATTTTTGTCGTTGTGAGCCCCGATTTTTAAGACCTTTGTGTGGCAGGATAATCATATGACATCTACCTAGTGCAGCAGATGTAGAGTGAGCTCATTGTCACATTCAATCTGCTGTCCAAACTAGGCCAGTCAAGCATGGCATCTTTCCAGACACAGATGGCTGTCTGCACAATGGATATTGGTGAGATTTAGTGTTAAAACTCCCTTGCAACTGTTTTAAATGGGCACCTATTTTCATTCAAGTTGCTGTAAAGATACTGTATAAAGTTCAGACATTCTAGAGAACATTATAAAAGGACAACATGTCTGAGATTAAACAAAACAAAGGAGAGTCAATGAGCAAGATGGATCCCTGATAAGACTGGTATTCAAATGTTTGCCTGACCCTTGCTCCAACTGTAGACAGACTGCTGTCCAAAAAGGACAAAACCTGGAAGCAGGTAAGTCGACAGCCTAGCTCTGCCAAGACAGGGTAGGTAAATCCTTCATAAGCCCTGCTCTACAATCAATGTCTGTCAGAGAAGCGGGGCCAAATGACTGAAGAGTGATGCTGTAATGTATGGAGAGAAAATGGGAACTGTCCAGGCAGCCACTGGTATGTCATTTCTTAGTTTGGGAAGCTGCATACCCTGTACTTCCTATAAAATCAGATATATTTATCCCTCTCAGTTCTCTGAGGTGATTGAAGAACAGATAGATAGAGTCTCATAATTAAATTTTGAGTTGTTTAGGAGTCAAGAGAGTGTTATACATCTAAGAAGATACTTTTAAAATTGTGTTGCAATTAGTATGAATGTTGAGTCAGATATAGAACTTTAAACTCATGGAGATGGTTAGATAGTAGAATGTTAAAGTCAGGTACCAAATACATATGGACTGGTCATTGGGAATGTACGTTAAGCCATATAACCCTCATAACTGTGGCCTAATTACCTCTGTTGTACTGTATTGTATTTATTATTATAAGAGAAAGAGCCATTTGTTGGACTGAAAGGGGAAACTGTAGGGGGAAATAAGATATACCTTAAACTTAAAAGAAAAAAAAAAGGGAAGAGGATGGGGGGTTGAGGGTGGGAGGGTGGGACTGGAGGGGGAATAGGGAGGGGACTGTGATTGAGATGTAACTTGAAGAAATAAAAAATAAAGGAAAAAAAAGAAAGAAAGAAAGAAAGAAAGAAAAAAATGTTTGCCTGAAACCTAGCCTAGAGGATTTCAGAGCAATCAACAATGCTCTCCAATAATATAAGAAATGTCTCTGTGTGAGAGATACCATCTGGTTATAGGAAGAAACTGGAAACCTGTAGAAATAGCAATATATCTTTTTTACCTTAAACTAAGTTTGATTTTTAATTATGTCATAATTTGAAATTGTTAAGTAAGTTGTACAGGAAGAAGAATTTGTCACCAGTGTCACAATCTGATACTCATAATTGATTTGATTATTGACATTTGTTTGTCCCTGATTTTTAAATGAAGTATGCTACAGACACCATTGACAGGGTACAGAGACAATAACTTGCATCAATTTTTTTTTTTTTTTTTTTTTTTTACTGAATTAGACCTACAGTTTTACTTTGTCTGCAAGAGGTGGGATATTACTTTGAGACATTTCATGTGCAAAGTTGATCAAGGGAGTCAGCTTTCATTTACACAAAGATTCTGGGAATGAGAGATGATCAAAATTGAGGATTGTTCCACAAGAATATATGTATATATTTGACTCTAATAGCCATATTAAATTCATACTGTATTCTTTAAATTAAAAAATATTTTTAAACAGAGTTGAAACAACTGCCCATTTAAGCCAATTCCATGCATGACTACCCAATGGTACATTATAAATATGAACATTTCTATGTCTTCTATACAACTTATTTGAAGTACAGTATATGCTGTGAGGATATGAAAGCTAAAAGTTTAAGTAACTTTTTAACTCATTGGCTTTAATTTCCTCTTTTGACTAGCTGATGCTTGCCGAAATATTCCAGTTTTATTTTCCAAGAATGCACAAGCTCACGATCGTAAACATCTCAATTAACACAATTATAAGCTACTTTAATGGGAATATCAAGATACTGAGGGAGGGGGTCTTCTAAACTTTAATAATCTAGTTAATTGCTTCAATTCTTTACTTTGCTGGTGAATCTAATCATAATTAACCAATTAATTCACACCAGCCGTTCACTTTTTCCCTAACTATGGAACTTCTAGACATAAAAGAGAAAGGAGAGAATCTTGCTGAACATAAATGTCATTTCATTATAAAACTGTATTAAACATGCTTAAATGTTTTAATTTCTAGTCCTGTGTTGTTCATAATGAACTCTGCAGGGATTGAAAATGAATTTTTATTTTGAGATTTTTGCCTCTTTTGAATTGCAAAGAACATTCGTCTTGGATTTCCAGTAGATAAAATGAAATATATTTTAATAACACATCAAGCACTCTAGGAGACAACTGTCAAAAACCCATGCCATCTTTAAATCACTTTAATTACATTTCCTGAGTATAAAATATTGTGTAAGAAACCATTTAATTTTATTGATGCCATAGCATTTTACATCAGTTATGTTATGTGCCATCCAGGTAAGATGATTTATTCAGTTTAGTCTGGGGTTCATAGTGAATGGAGACATAAAGTAAAAGATGGATTTGAGAAGAAAGATTCAAGACAGAATATGAAGCCTGTGAAAGTCCATGTGAAACTTTCAGTATTAAAAGACTAAGATGGCATCTAATAATAAAACAACTAAAATTGATTTAATTCTTACTAGGACCAAATATGTATCACCTACTTTCCATGTATCTTCTGGTTTATGTTCCTCATAGTTCATTCAGACAGTCACTGTTATTACAATCGTTATATAGATCCACAGTCCGAGGCTTCCTGACTTAAAGTTCCCCTAGTATGGAGTAAGTTAAATCACCAATGACAGAAATTTACAATTTCACTAATTGCATCACACCCCAAGTGTAATTTATGATGCCCTAGTATCCAATGTAAGGGCTTTAAAGACTTCAAATGTGTTGAAATGTTAATAAAACTGATTTTTTACTGAGATCTTGTATGGTTTTTGTCTGTTCGCACTCTAAAATCAGTGATGTAGATTGGGCATCAGTAAGAAAGCATAATTATTTGAATGCCTGGCAGCTGAAGGACTAGTTGGCTGAATCATATGCAAGAGTGTTCTGGGATGGATTTGTGTCTCCGAAAGTGTGAAGGCCGGTGAAAGGGGGAAGATGTTTTGTGATTGATTGTAAAGGACCATACACTATCATTACAAGGGATAAGTCTCCCGTGTAGATCTCACCTTCCTTGATTGCCACAAGTCCACATTGTCACAATATGTAAGAATATTGTCCACTTTCAGTCTTTTTAGACCCAGTTGATTAATTTACCCCCACGATACCCTCCTTGTTTAACCTCGTACTCTCCAGGGTCATTTCAGAAAATCACTGGCAACACTCTCCAGAAAACATGCCAAATGCTTTGACTTGATCAGATACTTTTTGCTTGTTCTTTGACTAACATGGGATGTCATAGTAATTGACATTTAGATGTCAAGTCAAATACCTTGCATTTCTGGGACAAGTCTCACATTACATAATGGATGAATGTGTTTGTATGCTGTTGAAATTAGCCTGTAATTGAGGATCTGGTGTGTTATGGTCATAAGGAATATCAAATTTTGTTTCTTTTTGTGTATATGTATGTGTGCATACATACACATATATGTATGTGCTTGTGTGTGTGTGTGTGTGTGTGTGTGTGTGTGTGTGTGTGTGTGTGTAGGTCAGAGGACAGCATTAGCTGTCATCCTTAGGAATACCATCCACCTCCTTCATGGACAGAATCTCGCATTTGCCTGGAGCTCACCAGGTCAGCAAGGCAGGTCTCTTGTCTTCACTTCCCCAGTGCTGGGATTGCAAGTGTACTTTACCATGACTGACATTTTTAAAGCCTTTTGGGGAGTGAACTTAAGTCCTCATGCAAAGTGAATGCACTTTAACAAGTAAGTTATCTCCTTGATTTCTCTAGCTGTCTCTATTTGCCTTTAGTCAAAGATAGTATCAATTCCTCCACATGAGTTGAAAGTATCTAATTCTTTATTATATGAAAGATTATTTATTTTGCATTTTAAAAATTTTTTTATAATTTATTTTTTATTTCTTCAAGTTACATCTCAATCACAATCCCCTCCCTACTCCCCCCTCCAGTCCCACCCTTCCACCCTCTTCCCCCTCAACCTCC
>CAJQZJ010032284.1:8114051-8125369 GCA_907164525.1 Lophiomys imhausi
CTTCCCCCCCCCCCAGTCCCCCCCCTTCCCCCCCTTTCCCCCCCAACCCCCTTTCCTCTACCCTTTTTTTTTTTTTTTTTTAGTTTAAGGTATTTCTTTGAGTGGGGTGGTATTACTTCTTTGAACATTTGGTCAAATTTGTGCTTTGTGGGAATGTTTTAAATGAATAATTCAAATTACATGCTTTATTCTTTTAATTTTTTCTTTTTGAGACAGACTTAGAAATTTTGGTCTTCATAATGATTTGTTCATTCCATCTCAGTAGTCTAGGTTGTTGACATGTGCATAAAAATTCCTTAATTTATGCATATAACATTTCTACTAGCTTATGTGTTTTTCTTCTGTTATATTTATATTGTTAATGTGAGACCTTTCATTTTTTTTGATCAGGTTAGGTATGACTATGCAGGTTAATCTTTTGCAAAACAGTTTTTTTTAAATTTCTTAAATATTTTCTCAGTGTTTTTCCTTAGTTTAGATTTTTGAGTTCCTGTTGGCCCCTTTGATCTGCTTGCTTTGGATTTAGTTTGCTCTTGTTTTTACTGTTTCCCAGGGGGTTGATTGCATTTCTTCCTTTGTTATATAGGTCTGTATAAAGTAATACATTTTACTCTGTGACGAGTCCTTTTCAATTGATGACCTTTCTGAGAATTTCTGTTTGATTACGACATAGTGGATCTTCTTATGTTCATCCACTTGGAGTCAGATGAACTGATGCACTCTCTACATTCATATACTTCAGCTCATGCAGAATTTTTTTATGTGCTTTTTTTTTCAGTTCTTGCTTCACCTTTAGTTTGTCTGTCTCTTCTGGAACTCCTATTACATGTGTTCTAGTGAGCTGGTTGTTTCCCAAGTGCCTTTGGCGTTCTGTTCATGGTTTTCTACCTCTCTCCATTGCCTTTGAGTCGCCTTCTTTCTACTGGTCTGCCTTCAAGTGTGCTGGTTATTCTTTCTTCTAAGATCTGCTGCTGAGCACCCTCATTTGAGATGCTCAGTTATTGAATTTTCAGCTGCAGAACTTATACTTTTTAAAGATTTTTAACTTTTCATTCATTAAGTTACTGTAACATCTTCCTTACTTAACATGGCTTCATTTAGCTCTTTGAGCATATTTAACAGTTTCTTTGAAGTCATTGCTAACCTCAGCATTGGAGAACACGCATCGCTTCTATTGATTTGCTTCTAAATATGGGCCATGTGTTCTCATTTCTCTGCATTTCTCATGATCTTCCGTTGAGTACTGAACACTTTACTCATTGCAATAACTCTGGATTATGAATGTTTTTCTATTGAGAGTAGTTGATGTTTATTTCGAAAGCTGCCAGAACTTGATCTGTGAAGCCCATATTTACTACAGTACGCAACCACTGAAGTTTCTTCTCAGTTCTTTTTCCTAGTTTATATTTTTAGCCTTGGATTTCTAGGGTTCTGTGTAGTTTAGTGCTCAGTTATAGGCTGGTCAGAGGTATGTTTAAATACCTCAAACTAGTAGAATTTGTATCAACTAATGGTGGGTTTTGGGGTTGGTTGAGGGATGTGCTTTGCTTCAGCGCTGTCTACTTTCCTTTCTGTTGCCATGAAAACAAAACAAAGCAAAACACTTTGATCAAAAGCAACTCAAGAGTGGAAAGTGTTTGTTTGTTTCTGTTTTTTTTTAAGCTCCAACACAGTCCATTGTTGAGGGAAATGAGGGAACAACATTGAAACAGAGACACTAGAGGAAGACAACTTTGCTCTCTAGCTCATAGGCTCATGCTCAGGTAGCTTTCTTATACAGCTCAGACCACCTGCTAAGGGATGGTGCTGCCAACAGTAGGCTTATCTCTTCTACAGCAAAGATCAACCAATTCAGTCCTCCAGAGATGTGCCCACAGGTCAATCTGATCTAAGTTCCTCAATTGAGGATTCTCTGTCAGATAACCATAGGCTGTGTCAAGGTAACAATTAAGGCTAAGCAGGACAAGGACAAACTTAAGTCTGATCTGGCTTTTACTTTCTGGTGTAATTTCTTGATTCTCCTTTAGATATGTAGTTCCACTAGCCAGACATGGGTTGGGAGGGTTGAATTCACTCCTGTGTGAACTGTGTATGCAGAAAGCCTGGCGCTGTCTGGTCTGTTTTGACCTCATCAAACCTCTTAGGTTGCTGTCATCTCTCAGATTTAATTCCCTTGTTTGGTCCACCACTTATTTCATGCAGAACTTTGATCTCAGTTAGTAGAAATACTATTCCCCGATGCTGTTTGCCACCATAATTGCTGTCCCTGTAAGCTGACAACATTTTAGATCAGGTAAACCCTCTCCAGCAGCAGGGGCAAAGCTGTGTTTTCATGGTCTTCTTTACGTGAGTAAACCAATGATCTAACAGAGATGGATTGTGCAGTTATGTAGGGATGGGGGGAGGTATGGGGTGAGAAGAACAACTCATTTCACTTTGCGTGAATGTCACATTATTAGCTCTTTTGGTCAAAGTTTAAAGTATCAGAATGGCTGTTTTTGACTGTCTTGTTCAGCTTTACAGTTGCTTTGGGTGACCAAAATCTGTCAGTGTCTCCACTCTGTCAAACTGGATGTTTCATCTGACGAATGAATCATGGAGGTGTTTCACCTCAAGGAAAGGAAGCAATCTGTTTGTGCCCTAACTCCAGCCATTACTTATGGAACAGTCCAGGGAGATGAAGCTCATGTTCCCTCAGGCCTCCAGATGCCATGGCTCCCATTAGCAAGAGGGTGTTTCTGAATAAATAGCAGCAGGCAAGGGAAATTCTGGGGCAGAGGTGTAGGAAGCAGAAGGGAAGTTCTGGCGAGCATCCATGATATTCTCTGCATAGAGGGACACAACTCCCATAATTCCTGGCTGAAGTTTTCGAAATTAAAAAAATATACAAAATGATATTCCACTTGTTTCTTTCCCATCTGTATTAATAAAAAGTATCCCCAGAGGCCAACTCAGCATCCTGAACCCCAGGTTAGACCATCCCTCTACCCCACCCATGCATTCTCAGCATAAACTCAAGCACCCCTCTTCTCCTTGTCACCATATCCCAGCCCACACCTCCAGCGGAAGGCTTCTTCTCCATCAGAGGGAAGGCCAGCCTATTGAACCACAGAGGACCCTTGGCTAGATTAGAGGCTATGCACATCAACAGAACTCCCACTCCCAACTTGGGCAGTGATTCCCCTGCTGGACAAGAGGCTATCCAGGCCATCAGATGTCCTGCCCCCAAATCAGTTGGTGAACCTCTAACTCAACCACAGACCCCTCCAGCCAGAAGATCAGAGAGGAAATAGAAACCGAGGAAGAAAACACCTGTCCAACAAAGACAAACCCAGAAATTGGCACCTAGATTTACAATCACTCCAAATAAAGATGTCTAGATGTCAGTATAAGAACACAATGAACAATAGCCAGGGCAACATGGCACAACCAGAGCCCAGGTACCCCATTATAGCAAGCCCTGAAAATGACCATAAAAACCAAAAGTATGAAGATGATAGAGGTCCCTAAAGAGGAAATGAATGAATCCTTTAAAGAATAAAAAAAAGGAGTAAAACAATAAATCCTTTAAAAAATGTCAAGAAAGCCAAGAAAAAGCAAACAAACACTTGAAAAAAATGAATAAAACTATTCAAGATCTGAAAATGGAAATAGAAGCAATAAAGAAAACACATACTGAGGGATGAGGGAATTCTGGAAGTAGAAAATCTGGGTAAGAAAACAGGAACTACAGACAAAAGCATCACCAACAGAATACAAGAGTTGGAAGAGACTATTTCAGGTATTAAAAGCACCATAGAAGAAATGAATATATCCATCAAATAAAATGTTAAATTTTAAAAGTTCCTGACACAAAACATCCAGGAAATCTGGGACGCTATGAAAAGTCAAAATCTAAGAATAATAGGAATAGAAAAAGATGATGATGAAGAAGTTAAGATGAGAAGAACTCCAGTTCAAAACCCAGAAAATATATTTAACAAAATTATAGAAGAAAAATTTTCTAATCTAAAGAAGGACATGCCTATAAAGGTACAAGAAGCTAATAGAACAACAAATAGATTGGACCAGAAAAGAAAGTCCCATTACCACATAATAATCAAAACACTAAACACATAGAACAAAGAAGGAATATTAAAAGCTGCAAAAGAAAAAGGCCAGGCAATTTATAAAGGCAGACCTATTAGAATTACACCTGACTTCTCAATGGGGACTCTAAAAGCAAGAAGTACCTGGACAGATGTGCTGCACAATCTAAGAGACTGCAGATGCCAGCCCAGACTATTATACCCATCAAAACTTTATAATATCAGAGATAGAGAAATCAAGATATACCAGGATAAAGTCAAATTTCAACAATATCTATACACAAATCAGCCCTATAGAAGATACTAGAAGATAAACTTCAACTCAACTACACCCACAAAAATACAGGCGACAAATAATGTCATAAACCTAGCAAAACCAAAAAGGAAAACACAAACATGTGAACACGTGAACACACACACACACACACACACACACACACACACACACACACCCATCACCACCAACAACTATAAAAATATAACAGGAATTAGCAATCATTGATCATTAATCTTTCATTATTAATGGAATCAAATCCTCAATTTAGAAAAAGACAAAAAGAATTATTCTACAAAATAGAAACAGAAGGAATATTGCCAAATTCATTTTATGAGATCACAGTTACCCTGATACCCAAATCACACAAAGATTAAAAAAAGAGAGAGAGGGAGAATTACAGATCAATTTCCCTCATGAACACAGATGCAAAAATACTCAATAAAATATTTGCTAACCGATTCCAAGAACACAGAAAGATCATCCACCATAATCAAATAAGACCTCATCCCAGAGATTCAGGGATGGTTCAACATATAAACAAACTGAAAGAAAAAAACCCACATGATTATCTCATTAGACTCTGATAAAGCCTTTGACAAAATCCAACACCCCTTCTCTTTGAGAGATCAAGTATACACAGGACATACCTAAACATAATAAAGCTAATTTACAGTAAGCTGACATCAAGTTAAACGGAGAGAAATTCAAAGCAATTCCACTAAAATCAGGAACAAGACAAGGCTGTCCACTCTCTCCATATCTGCTCAACATAGTACTTGAAGTTCTAGCTAGAGCATAAGACAGCTAGGGGATATCAAGGGGATTCAAATTGGAAAGGGAGAAGTCAAAGTTTAGCTATTTGCAGATGACATGTTAATATACATAAGTGACCCTTAAAATTCTACTAGGGAACCCCTGCAACTGATGAACACATTCAGTGAAGTAGCTGGTTATAAGATCAACTCAAAAATCAGTAGCTCTCTTATGTACAAGTGACAACGGGGCTGAGAAAGAAATCAGGGAAACAACACCCTTCACAACAACCAAAAATAATATAAAATATCTTGGGGGTAACTCTAACCAAGCAAATAAAAGACCTTTATGATAACAAACTTCAAGTCTTTAAAGAAGATATCAGGAGATGGAAACATCTCCTATGTTCATGGATTACTAGTATCAAAATAATAAAAATGGCCACCTTACTAGAAGCAACTGACAGATTCAACACAATCCCCATCAAAATTCCAACACAATGCTTTGCAGAACTTGAAAGAACAGTACTCAACTTCATATGGAAAAACAACAACAACAAAAAAATCCAGGATAGCTAAACCAATCCTGTACAATAAAAGAACATTTGGGGGTATCACTATCCCTGATTTCAAGTTGTACTATAGAGCAATAGTAATAAAAAAAGCATGGTATTGGCATAAAAACAGACAGGTTGATCAATGAAATCAATTTGAGGATCTAGAAGTAAATCCACACACTTTTGACACCTGATTTTTGATAAAGAAACTAGAAATATACAATGGAAAAAAGAAAGCACTTTCAACAAATAGTGCTGGTCTAACTAGATGTCTTTATATAGAAAAGTGGAAACCCTGCACAAAACTCAAGTCCAAAGAGCTCAACATAAAGTCAGAAACACTGAATCTTATTGAAGAGAAAGTTTGGAATAGCTTCGAACACATTGGCACAGGAGACAACCTTCTGAATAGAATACGAATAGCACAGCCACTAAGATCAACAATTAATAAATGGAATCTCATAAAACTAAAAAAACTTCTGTAAGACAGAATAGGAAAAGATTTTCCCCAACTCCACATCTGATAGAGAATCAATATCCAAAATACAGAAAGAACTCAAGAAACGAGATATCAACAAACTAAATAATCCAATTAAAAATGGGGTACAGATCTAAAAAGATAATCCTCAACAAAGGAATCTCAAGTTGATGAAAAACACTTAAAGAAATGTTCAGCATCCTTAGCCATCAGGGAAATGCAAATCAAAACAACTCAGAGATTCCATCTTATACCTCTCAGAATGGCTAAGATCAAAAACACATGTGACAGTTCATGGTGCTGTGGGATTCCTAACAATGGGAGTGGGGGCTGTGTCTGACTCTTTTACCTGCCTTTGGGACCCCTTTCCTTCTACTAGGTTGTCTAGTTCAGCCTTGATGTGATGGTAGTGCCTAGTTTTATTATGCATTGTTATGCTGTATTTAGTCAATGTGCCTGGAAGGCCTGTTCTTTTCTGAGAGGAGGAGAATGGGGGAGGGTATGGGGGAAAGGGTTGGTGGGCAAGAAAGACTGGGGGAAGGAGAGGGAGAGGAAACTGCAGGCAGGACGTAATATGTGTTTTATAAATAAATTTTAAAAAGAAAAAGTATCAAATTTCTGAATCATTCACATGAGAAAAGTTCTCCTTTTAAAAATCACTTTATTGTAATGATCTCACAAACAAAAATATCACACAGCTACATTAAGGTAGCCAGGCAAATGTTTGCCTAGTACCAAGCTCTATGTACCTCAGTAAATGTCTGTTCAGTTAGAATGGCTGTTACGAAGCCACAGAGCTTCACTTTGTGTTTTGATAGTGAAAAAATAAAAACATTTTTGTTGTTGTTGTTAAATTTATTTTGGAGATTTCAGGAGCAAAATGCCAGAGTCTTCAGAGACCAAAATCTAACCTTCTAAAGTTAGAAAATAGTACAGGTATCATTATAAATAGTTCAAACAGCCAAAGATAGAGGGCAGGGTGTGGTTTTTCTTCTTTCATCTATCTATCTATCTATCTATCTGTCTGTCTGTCTGTCTGTCTGTCTGTCTGTCTGTCTGTCTATCTATCATCTATCATTTGTCTATCTGTTTATCTATTTTCTGTTTATCTACCTATCATCTACCAATCTATATCATCTGTCTATCAATCATATATCTACTTATTTATCTATCAGTCTTCTATTTATCTATCATCTATTAATTGATATCAATACTATCTATCACCTATCTATCATCTATCTATCAATCAATCATATATCTATCATTCACCTATCTATCCATCTGTTACTACCTATCTGTCATCTATTATCTATCATTTATCTGTCTATCTTCTATTTATCTATTATCCATCTATCAATCTATCTATATCATCTATCTATCTCTCACCTATCTATTTATCTACCATCTATCAATCAATCTATATAATCTACCTATTATTTATCATCTATCTATCCATCTATCTTTCTATCTATCATCTATCTTCTATGTATTTATCTTTCACCTAATATCTATCATCTATCTATCTATCTATCTATCTATCTATCTATCTATCTATCTATCTAATCATCTAATCTTTTATAGCTTCCACACTTCCCCACTTCCTTCTTTTTCTTGTTTTCTCTTTTCTTCCTTTAAAAAAAATACAGCTTCTAAATCAAGATCATCTTCTCTCTGAGCAAACATCTGTGAACCTTAGATGTGAACACACTGTGATGGGCACCTGATTCAAATTGGCGAGACCAGGGTAGAATATTTTTTTTTGTCAGTTCCTAGTTAAATGGCTTTTAGACAAGTCAATATCTAAAAATATATGAGTAAATTTTGTTGGGAAAAGAATATAAGAAGTGAAAAATGATAAGTAATATGCCTCAACCTTACCCAGAACTCTACAAGGTTCCTGGTCACTACTAAATTCATGTTAGAGTGAAGACTTACTTTCTCATCTGTCATACTAGTGCAGCCAGCTTCTAATTATATTAGCCTTTGTCCTTTAGTACAGTCAGTTCTTCTTCATAGGTATAGTGAGGTAGTGCATATATGCTGGAAGCTTGTTCAGCTTCCTTAAGAAAGAAGGAACTGGGAGCAGGACTAGGTGGTTGCTCTCCTTACCTCATCATCTAAGTGTTTTCATTGTTTTCTGTGTACAGATATCTTGCTGCATGTATATCTGCGCACCACACACATTCCTGATGCTTGGAGAGGTCAGATGAGGGATGATACTGGAGGTACAGACAGTTTGGAGCTGCCATGTGGTGCTGAAAATTGAAGCCAGGTCCTATGTGAGAACAATGAGTGCTATCAACCACTGAGCGATCATCCCACACCCTCTTAATATTTTATGCTTCAACTTATACTAAAAATCATGTCTAATTAGGATTTAAGAGGTAGCTCAGCATTTAAAAGCACCTCTTGCAGAGGGTCTGTGTTCAGTTCCTAGCCTCAATATTGTGGTTCACAACCACCTGTAGCTCCAATTCCAGGGGTTCAAATGGCTTCTTTTGGCCTCTGCAGGCACCAGCATATACATGGTACACATACTTATATGCAGGTACTCACACATGCACATCCAATAAAAATAAATCATTAAAAATGTCTAATCAAATAATAGTACAATAAATAAATTCTGGGCAGCACTTAAAACTAGCATTGCAGAGCCTCTGATAACTCAGGGACATGACAGCACACCTTGCACACACTGGAGGTAAGCCATGCAGTGCCTGTGACTAGGCATAAAATCTAATATGATGAAGATTCTATGCCAGAAAACACTGGGCACTGTTGTTTTTGGCTGATTGACCTGATGGTGTATCTGCTATTGGTCTCATATTAAACTAAACCCTTTGTTCTGCATAGTGAGAAAACCCTAAGAAGGGCAAAAGCAACTGCCTTCCATGTATGCCAACTCTGCCTGGAAGGCACAAATGGTACACAGGTGCAAATTCTTACTCTAAGCATGTGCCACAGTGTTGGATATTGCTTTTTTACACTGCTTGGAGCGTAGTGTTATATTGTATCTTTCCAATTGTTTATAGAGTTCTGCCATTGGCTTGAAAAACAGGTCTGCCGTCCTTTCTTGTAATTCATCCAGCTGAACACTTACCCACCAAGAGAAGAGCAGCAAGAATAATTTCAAGTGTTATGTGAAGTTGGGTTGGGCATCCAATGATGATCCAGCTTCAGGGACCTGGGCATTGTAAGATGTCCCCTAGCATGGGTTTGTTCTTCAAATATTTTCTGAATTTCATACCTTTCCCATCTCTTACTTGTTCATTTCAGGTGAAGAGGACTGTAATATGTTTATCCAACACATGTCAGTTCGAATAAAGAATTCAGAGTCATCTGGGGAATGTATATATAAACTTGTAATTCACTTGAAAGCTCTCACTCTCTTCCCATTAAAATTCCTCCCCCAAATATCCATTCAATCTATTCTTCGCTAGCCATAGCTCCCCCTCACTCTGATATCGCAGCCACTGGTACTGCCATCAAGCAAGAGCCACCCACCCCTCTCTCCATCACTTATCCAGTTAAATAACCATTTCCATATCTTATACTCTAGAATGTAATTAAGTCAACATTTTGACCTGACAGTTTTAAATTTTATAGGATAAAAGCCTCAAGTGGGTCCAGATTTGTGAAAAGAAAAGAAAAGAAAGGAAAACAAACAAACAAACAAACAAACAAACAAAAACAATTGCACAAGGATAATGCTTACAAAAAGAAGCCTTGTCAGGGAAATGAAGTTGCTAATGCAAGCCATTTTGGACTGGATGGCTTATACCTGTTTGTAATAACTTGGATTTGTGTCCCGTTAAAATGTGACATGGATAAAGAAATAAATTCTAAACAGCAGGGACAGGATTCATGGTGACTTTGAAACTTAGATGCAGAAGATTCATGTGTCAGAAGCTTCACTCTGTCTTTTATTTAGAATAATCTGAATTTTCTCCATATGTAGGAAGACTGACAATGAGACATGAATAAAAGCCCAGGAATCAAGAGGGTGTTATAGATCTAAAAAGTTACTCTTAAAATTGTGTTGCAAGTTGGTGTGAATGTTGAGTCAGATATAGACCTTTAAACTCATGGAGATGGTTAGATAGTAGAATGTTAAAGTCAGGGGCCAAATATGTATGGACTGGACATTGGGAAGGTATGCTGGGCCATTTAACTCTCATAAATGTGACATATTTAAAAAAAAGAAAGCCCACGACGCTGTCATCTTATCCCCTTTGTTGTTAAATGATGCATTTGGCATCAGAAGTCAAACTTACTCCCCCTGTCCCTCTCTCTGGTGCCTTACCTTCTTTTCTCTTCTTCCTCCTTTTTTTCTTCCCTCCCTCCCTCTCTTCCTTCCCTTCTCCTCCTCCTTCCTCTAATCCCCCTCTGTGATACTGTTTTGCTGTCTAGCACTCCAGTGCTCCTCTTTCCTTGCCCCTCCTGAGTGCTGGGATTGCAGTCATACACCATTTCTAATATATTCATAGGCAAGCTAGGAGTGGGTTGAGACATTGCTTTTTATCTCCTTGATGTTAGTCAATATACTAAATTAGTGACAAACTACAGCAGGGACTTATAAAACAGTGATCGTAGTTCTTTGAAAAATACAACATAGAGAAATAGAAAAATAGGAATTTTAGTCAATAGAAATTAACATGTGGAGAAAAATGGGAAAAATGATCTAAAACATTCTAAGAAAATAGTCAACACTTAGCTGGGAAACTATTTACTGCTTATAAATATCCAATGGCATTGTACCTAATTAAACCTTATATTTATTCAGTTATCTATTATTCATTTAAAAACTACATTCTAAGCACTAGAATCAATGCTGGTAATGACAAGAGAAGTCATGCAAATAGATGTGTGGATATTTGCAGTTTATATATACTTAAGACCTTGTGAGAAGCATGACAGTAGATAGAGATTGGTCTAATCAGTACTTAAGAAAAAGATAAATCACATTTAGGGAGGCTCTGAGAATAAATACCAAATTTATTCCCGTTATTTGACTGAAAAATCAGCAGGCAGATGAAGCAGAGATGATCTTCTAGGCATGTGAAAGTAGTTCCAGGAAAGAGTTTTCACAACAATACCAGTTCATAGGCCTTTCCCTGAGTCTCTCTCTCTCTCTCTCTCTCTCTCTCTCTCTCTCTCTCTCTCTCT
>CAJQZJ010032284.1:8130491-8143035 GCA_907164525.1 Lophiomys imhausi
ACACACACACACACACACACACACACACACACACACACACACACACAGGTTGTTTCTGTGAGTACCTCATTGCTCTTCCTGCTAATACTCCTTAAATTCTTGTCAAAAATTTCTTCTTAGTAACTCCAACTCTGCTCCTTCAGGCTTCTGCTGATGGTGTTTGTTTTGTTTTCTATTATTGGAAATAGATTTTTTCCATACAATATATTCTGATTATAGTTTTCCCTCTATCATCTCCTACCAGTTCCTCAATACTTCCATGTCCCTCCAGAGCTACATCTTTTCTGTCTCCTTAGGAAACAAATAGGCATCTAAGGAAAAAAAAAGTACAACACTATGGAGGTCAGTCTGGCGATATCTTAGAAAATTGGAATAGCTCTACCTCAAGACCCAGCCATACCACTTCTGGGTATACATCCAAATGATTCCTCACCAAACCACAAGGATGTTTTATCATCTATGTTCATAGCAGCCTTATTTGTAATTGCTAGAAACTGGAAACAACCCAGATGTCCCTCAACCAAGGAATGGATAAAAAAAATTGTGATACATTTATACCATTGTGTAGATGTACCACAGTTTTTTTTTTTTTTAATCCATTCCTCGGTTGAGGGACATCTAGGTTGTTTCAAGTTTCTAGCTATTACAAATAAGGTTGCTATGAACATAGATGAGGATACGTCCTTGTGGTTTGTGAGGAATCATTTGGCTGGATATTCAGAAGTGGTATGGCAGGGTCTCAGGGTAGGGCTATTCCAAGTTTTCTATGATATCGCCAGACTGATTTCCATAGTCGTTGCACAAGTCTGCACTCTTACCAGCAATGGAGGAGAGTTCCCCTTTCTCCACAGCCTTGCCAGCATGTACTGTCATTTGAGTTTTTGATCTTAGTCATTCTGACAGGTGTGAGATGGAATCTCAGAGTCATCTTGAGTTGCATTTTTCTGATGATTAAGGATGTTGAGCATTTTTTTCCAAACGTTTAACTGCCATTACTGCAGTGAAATCAAGAATTCCAGGGTCACTTGCATGGAGTCTCTTAAAACAACTCCTCAGGCTGCAGGTGGCAGCATAGAGCTATGTTTCTGGCCCACACCACAGCAGTGCCATGTGGCCCAAGTTTACTAGTTATACTCATAGAATAAACATTTGTGATCCTTTAGGAACATCCCACATGAGTCCTGTTTTGATCTACCCACTTTATCACTCTCAGCTCCGTCAAGATGCCAATCTAGAAAAGATTTCCTCTGTTTTCAAATATATATCTGGTAAGTTATTATACTCAATGCCAATTAGGTGAATATATATAGAGAAAGACAGGTTTGACTTTGAGCCTGAGAATAGGAGGTATAGATCCATATTTGGATTCTGTCTACCTCAGCGCTACCTAATTGGCTTCTGTTGATGGAAAACACACCTCTCATCTCAAAGGGAATGGTAGAGAATTTATTTTGAGCCACCTATATGAATGACTATGGCCTGTGGACACGGATTCAAGTTACTTCAATTGACATGTTCTGACACAGTTGTTTCATGAACTTTTGATAGTTACAGAACAAAAGGAAATCATAAATTAAGGCATTTATCACATACAGTGGTGGGGACTGCAGGGAGGCAGGCCACAGCAAGGTAGGGGAATCTCTGCTGTAGGTTTTAGATGTTATTTGGTGACATTCTTAATTAATGGGATGGTGGAAGCTCTGGTGTGTTAAGTCACTACTTTCTAAAAGCAATTGAGAAGACGTTGGGTCAGACAGAAATAAATGGTTATTGATGGGGTTACAGAAAGCTTTAGACAATTTGACTTTGGATTTGCAATAGTCCAGTTTTTCACAGGCACAAACTTCTATCAGCCTGGTAGGGTCTTTACCTTAGCTTTTAGTTTATACTTGCTAATCAGCCTCCATTTCAATACATGAGAAATTTAAGGCCTATGAAGTTTCAGTTAGGCTTTTGAAGGTGCACACAATGAAAGGTTGTCTTGTATAGTTTTTGTGAGAATGAAATGAAATGAGGTGGTAAGATATGCCAGATTTGATGAGTAGCCACAAATGTGAAATACGACGATTCGCAGCAGTGTGGACTCCCCTTCTTAGGAGAACAAAAGTTCCACTGAGGCAGCACAGCTCAAGGTGGTTTAGCATCAATGGGGGTGTCTGTATAACTTGTTGATTGTTTGAAGAGTGGTGGCTTAACAACCATCCCTTTTGTATGGTGATAGTCTACAGCAAGGGGCAAATAAACCCTGTGAGTGGAGTGGTTAGTGAAGTCAAGAGGAATCTGTGCTGTGAGACCAGCCCCAGAGGAATGACAAGGCTGCAGGAAGAAGCTCATCACCCTTCCTGGCTTGCTTAAGCCCATTCTACTGATCCAAATTCTAGGGCTTCTACACAGTGAGAGGAAGTCCTTTCAATTTTAAAGCACTAGGATTTTTGTTTGTTTGGTGAGTGAGAAATAATGTTTGCTTCACTTCAAATTTATAACAAAATCTTCTGTGTTAATTTTAATTCCTTTTAATGTCAAACTTTTGGGCTATATTTTGGGCTTAAAAAATCCAAATTTAGCTTAATTTTTAGCAATTAACTAATGACTGTATAGTAACTTAAAAACTATACCACATGTCAGTGTCTGACACTCTTAAATTTTTTTCTTATTACACTTTGTTTATGAGTTGGTTAATTAATTTTTTACATAGTAAAATATATGTGTATTATATTTTAAGAAACAGACTCAATTCACATAGTCGTTTGTGCCTGCCTCGGTTTTACTTTGTTTGAGGACTCTGTTTTTTTTTTTCTTTAGGACAAAGAACAAAATAATAGAACAGAAAAATTGGACAATTTTGTTATCAGTTGAGGCTTTCTGAGAGTTCTGTCATGATAGCATTATATGTATATATTTAGGTGACTAAGTTTGCATAGTAACTGCTTGTTGTAAGATAATCATGCAACACCTAAGAGAACAAAAGAGTGGAAATTGCTCCTTTCTTCTGTCTGGAATTACTTTTTACATTTCGTAAAGGCAGAAGTGTCCATATTAGCTCTCATTCTACTGAAAAACAATAATGTGAAGAGCAATTTAACTTGGAGCTTCAACTTTCTGGCCTTTTTTTTTTTGGCTTTTATTTTTTATTTTATTTTTTTTAAATAATTTATTTTTTATTTCTTCAAGTTACATCTCAATCACAATCCCCTCCCTACTCCCCCCTCCAGTCCCACCCTTCCACCCTCCTCCCCCTCAACCCCCCCATCCTCTTCCCTTCCTTTTTTTTTTTTTTAGTTTAAGGTATTTCTTTTTTCCCCCCGACAGCTCTCCCTTTCAGTTCAAAAAATGGTTCTTTTTCTTATAACTATAAATACAATACAAAACAACAGAAATAAATAGGCCACAATTATAAGAGTTATATGGCTTAGCATACATTCCCAATGTCCAGTCCATATGTATTTGGCACCTGACTTTAACATTCTACTATCTAACCATCTCCATGAGTTTAAAGTTCTATATCTAACTCAGCTTTCATACTAACTTGCCTCATAATTTTAAAAATATCTTCTTAGATCCAGATCACCTTCTTGATTCCTAATCCCAGCACTTGGGAGGCAGAGGCAGGTGGATCTTTGTGAGTTCGAGGCCAGCCCGGTCTACAAAGTGAGTCCAGGACAGCCAAGGATACACAGAGAAACCCTGTCTCGAAAAAAACCAAAAAAAAAAAAACCAAAAAACTTTCTGGCTTTTAAAGCATTACTAATATGTACATCTTAAAACTTTAGTTCTGGCGTTGAAGTTGTGTGCCTATTTCCTGGGATATTTGATTGAGCAGAAATGCTGTGGAATGTACACACTCAAAGGCAATTAGAATATAGGCAATCTATATTAGGGTGAGCTTCCGTGTTTTTTTTTTTTTTTTGGCGGGGAGAGGGAATGATTCTTTAGCTAACTGAGAATTTCTTAAGGAGAGAAAGAAAAATCAAGCTGTCTAAGTCTCAGTCTCCCAGTAGAGGCCCTCATATGCATTTATTCAGTTAAGGCAGCCACAGGCTGAGCCTTCAGTGCTTCTGGCAACCTCAGAAGGGGAAGAAGAGAAGTAGGAAATGCCACCTGAAATACAATGAGAGGGATGCTGAAACCACACTCATAAAAATAATGAGATCAGAAAAGGAAAAACGTATAATTACAACTTCAGTCTTAATGGGGTTTACACACCTGTATATAAATTGTATCAGGAAGAGCTGGGAAGAGATACATCCAAATAGTAATGATCTTTATCTCTTAGAATGGCTAGTTAGCTGGACTTCATGTTTCTTTAGTTTTTCTATATTCTTGCCAAGGACAATATTTAACATCAGAAACTGCAACAATGTTTTAAATTTTAGCGAACATGAAGGAGTAGAAACCAGATTTCTCTGAGAAAGCCTCCAGCCAAGATTTCAAAGAGCATGATTAAAGATAAAAACATGTAGATTTCTATTCTTTTTTTATTTTAATCTCTTCAATCATACTTCCAAGGTTCTTTTATGTGATGGGCAAATAGGATACAAAGTAAGCATTGGCCCTGCAGACTTCATTTCTGTGGATGATTTTTATTGTTGTATACAATTCATATATTATAGAAACACATACATTCAATCTTTGTTACTCATGAATTTGTATTTGTGATTTCATCTACACACTAAAATGTATTTGTAACCCCCAGTCCAACAGCAGAGGTGTTTTTGCAGCCATTGGATATGTATGTATGCACACATCCATATATTACATGCAAGTGCATATATACAAATCAGGATAAAGATTTCTACCATCAAATGTATGTATTCCCAGCTGAAGTCGAACAAGCCAACATGATGCCTGTTTCAGATCGTATACTGTAAACAAAAGGCTTTATTTACTTATTTACTTTTTGGTGATCTATTTAGTGCTGCGCATTTTACAGACTTGTGAGGATTTTAGGTGACTTTACTGTTTAAAATGGCCCTCAGCCAAAATGGTGCAGTGCCAACTGAAGTTTCACAAGAAAGGTGTGATGTGTTTCACAGGATAGGTAAGGTCAGCCTTCAGTTCTCCTGCTGTGGGTTGTGAATGAATCAATGATGAGCTAACTAGGCATCTTGAAACAGAAATACAAATGAAATCAGGTTATGGGTAGATCTGTTATTAAAAACGTTCTGATAAAAGCTCATAGGAACTTAATTTAATTTACCATAAGAGCAATAGTTGAATATTTTGTTTGAGATAGTTTTATGCAAATATAAAGATCATATACAACCTGAATGTGTGGCTTTGTCCAATTTTCACTTTGATATAATTCACAATTATTACTTAGAAACACATACATACATGGTCATTTTTCTTCAAACTTTCCTAGTTCACAGTACAATGAGTTATATTTGGTCCTGGGCAACTGGATATTGAAATGTAACATGCAGCAGAACCTTTAACTAGCCTATTTTATTCATCTGCATAAATTGCTTGAGTATTTCTTATTAAAAATATGAACTCGGCCAGACCCAACATTATGCCCATTTAGATCCTTCTCCAAAGTCTAGAGAGGTGAATCTCCTGATCCTTTTCTCCTTGCAGCCATTTCAACTCCCAGATTTACCTTCAAATTCCCACCTTAGACATATCCTGCATACCAGTTCAGTCCCCTGTGTCCACCTAACATCATCCCATCTAACCCATATCCAATCTCTAGGTCCAACTTTACCTTTATTGTAGGGATTAAAGGTGTGTACTAAGGACATGCCTGTGTTCCAGCTGGGATCACACAGATTTAGGAGGTCTTTGTATGTGATCAGGGCAGCCATGTTCTGGATTAAAATTCCTCTATACTTCAAGTGTTCACACTGTCCCTGTTATCCCCCACAGAAGGGGTCATCATTTATCCTCTACCCCTCACCCCTACTCAGGCTGGTTCTTGAGATCTTGTCAATCCCCTACAAACAAGCCACACAGGCTAAAAAGAAGTGCCTAAGGCTTGTATTTATATCAACTCAGGGCCAACTTATTCAGTGTTTCTCTTAATATAGCACCAATGAGAATAGAATATAAAGTCTTTGTATCCTTTATTAGTCTAGCAAACAAATATTTGTTATGTCCAGTATGTATCAAGTACTGAATTAGGCTAGTGGATGAGCAGCTGACACAATACAGAGAAATCTCTCTCTTAATTGAGTTTTTGTTTTGGTAGGAGAAAAAAAATAGACAAACAAATGAAATAATTATGTATTGTTATTTGTATGAGGATGATAAGAAGGATGGAGGTTTGGTCACAAATTAAAAAGAGAGAGTGTTTTTCCAAACAGAGGGGTTAGGCATGTTAGCTCTAGGAAGATCATGTCTAAAACCATTTGTAGGTTGAGAGCAGCAGCAAATGCCTGAAGAACTTGGGAAAAAGATTTTCTGGGAGGTCTATGCAATTCACCAATCGCTGTTCCTCTTACACAGTACTTACTTGCAACTCATCCTTTCCCAATATTATCTGCACCTCTTAGGACTGTTTTCCTCTATGGCCATAGTCTGTAAGAGTATAAGGGTTATTGCTCTCTCCCCCTCTCTCTTCTTCCATCTTTCCCATCCTCACTCCCTTTTTGTGTGTGTGCAGTACAAGTGTGTGCATGTGCGTATGTATGAGCGTGCACGTGGAGGTTAGAGGTTGATATCAAGTGACTTCCTCTGTTCCTGACTCTCCACCTAATTGTTTTGAGACATGTCTCCCTCTGAACCTGGATCTCAGCAATTTGGCAGAGGCTGGGTGGCCAGAGACCTCCAGTGGGCCACTCGTCTGCTACTTTCCCTTGCTGGGATTATAGATGGACTGCATTTGGCTTATTATTTAATTAATTTTTAAAATAAGGGTATTAGAGATCTGAATTTGTGTCCTTGTGCTTGCATGGTACTTTTCTTACTAAATTGTCATCCCAGTCTGGAGTTGCTGTATTTTTTCCAAGTACAGTTTGAAAAGGCAAAGCCTGTTTGTCTTTAAAAACATGTATTTTTCACAGTGGCAAGGTAGCTCGTCTGTGTTTTCTATGTACATGTATGAATACATATGTTGGCATTTGAGAAGATTCCACTTCACCTCTGGATTTTAATTGTTTTTATACAGTACTAGGAAGTCCTCTGGAAATAAAAAGAGCAACATAAGGCACTACTTGCAGACACTGTTGTATACCCGAACATATTAAACTCATTTTAGTCTTTTCTAGGTTAGCAGTATGATTATCCTCTGAATGAACCCTAGAGAGACTGTGTGATCCATCAAAGTCACACAACTATTGTGAGTGATCTGAATAGATTCTAGGGAATTTCTTTTAGAACCCACCTTTCAAAGAAAATATCACATATTTCCTGTATTTGCAATCAGGCATGAAAATAAGGCAATTATATCATTTTTACATTGAATAAATTTGTTTTCCATATTTAGGAGGATGATTAATCTAGTGAATAGGTTTTCCTCACTTGTTCTCTTATCAATCTTCTTCCTTATTACTTTTTTGAAGTGGAATCTTCTCAAATGCCAACATATGTGCAATGTCTTACTTGAAAAAAGCTCCTGCAAATATCAATAGCCAGGCACCATGCTGAAGACATTCCAAACTTACTAACCCTCGCATCCATTCCTTAACACAGCTGCAGTTAGTGTTGACCGGTTTCAGTTTTGGATCACACAGATTTTCCACTTAATAGATGCATGAGCTTGAGTGGGGAGATTAATTTATCTGTGTCTCAGTTTCTCCATTTGTCAAAAGCAGTTTGGCTTTAGAGATTGCGAGTTTAACCACTTGTGTATTATCCACCACAAATCTATGATGGCACCAGTTACATAATATCTTGAATAATTTTTAGGTTCAACATATAATTTGTCTTCTGCAGAGGATAATAATTGCTGATTGCTCTTTTGAAGAGAAATGTTAGAGAAATACTTCTCTAGTATCTTTTGTGGAAATGGTTTTCTCAACTTCAGGTTTTGGGTCAGTGACAAGCAGTGATCCTTAACACAAAGTATATCAACTTTTAAAGACTTGTAATTATTTTCTAAATGTACTGTGCAAGGGGTTGAACCACACAAAGTAGTACGTCTTCATTTTTGCCATTTTAAAATTGAAAAGCAGATATTATCAGTGGTTGGAAATCCCAAGCTCAAACCTCTAACAAAACAAACTAATGCCAAATACAATTATATAATCTGGGATGCAATTTTACTTCATTTTTAGCAATTCTATATCTGTGTAATTTAAATAACCAGATGATGGTATTTTAATGGGTGATTTGGCTTACCGGATGACTAAGTCAATGAACTGCAACATATTGACTCTTTATTATCCCCCATGAAACCAAGTTGACCCTGATTATAAATAGACAATTTATTTGAGTGTGTGTGTGTGTCTAATAAAGAGCAGCCATTCTTTTATGGGGAAGCAGATTCAACAAATTAAGTTTAATCTAACTTTGAAAATGACCTTATATAGACATAAAATATGACATGAAATTTGGTGTTGTTCAGCCCACTATATCAGCTCTACTGATTCCATTTACTAACCCAAATAAGTGCACAGAAAGGAGGGCAGCTAACCTTTACTGAACTCTTGTCATGTGTACCATTTTAAATGACTTCACCTCTGCCTAGTGAAACAGAAATCTTAGCAGCAATTCTCTGCTAGGGGTTTCCTTTTGTGTAGAGGAAGAAACCGAATCTCAGGAAGGCCTTTTAATTTCTGTAAGTTGTCATATTTACTAAACTGAAGAATGAAACCAGGGTCCAGAATTCTGCATTATTTTTAACTCACAAGCAATCAACCTCAAAGAAGTTTTCAAGACTTAGCCTTACTGACAAGACTGATTACCAGGATGGAACTAAAACATTTGTTTTCAGTTTTGATCTCTTGCCAATTGGATTTTTCTGTCAACCTGACACAACCTACAGCCATTTGGGAAGAGGGAACTTTGATTGGGGAATTCTTCCATCAGATCGGCCCGTAGGCACACATGTGAGTCATTTTCTGGATAAATGATTGATGAGAGAAGGTTCAGCCCACTAGAGGTGGTGTCACACCTGGGCATTTGGTTCTCAGTAGTATAAGTAAACAGGCTGAGCAAGCCATGAATAGTTAACAGTAAGTAGTTGTCACTATGGTCTTTGCTTCTTTCTCAAGTGAGATTCAATCTCCAGGCTCCTACTTTAAGTTTCTGCCCTGACTTTCTTTTATGATGAACTGTAATCTGTGAGATGGATGAGACCCTTTCCTTCTCAAGTTACTTTTGGTCCTGGTCTTTATCACAGCAATAGAAAGCAAACTAATATAAATCTTTTGAGGTTATGTTTTTTAAAGATCATCTCTACCCCTTATTTTCTATATAACTTAAATCATCTCGTTAGTTCTTCCTGGAATTTTGGAGTAGTCTTTTTTTTTTAACATTTTTTTTATTCAAGTTACACCTTGATCATAGCCCCCTCCCTCCAACTCTCCTGGTCCCATCCCCATCCTCCTCCCCCTCCCCCTCCTCTTCTTCTCCTCCGGTGAGGGGTGGTCCCACACCTATCAAGTCCCCTCAGTTCATCAGTGACATGAGGGCTAAGAGCTTCTTTATTTCCCTCTAGATTAGTTTCCTTCCTTGTCTCTGATTTGAGGCTACTTTATAAATGGCCTCAAATTATTCATATATTTTAGCATGTCAAGCAAAAATAAAAGAAGAAAGAAAGAGAGAAAGGAAGTAATAAATAAATAAATAAATAAATAAATAAATAAATAAAGAGAAAGCTCTGGCTTTGTATCTATAAAGCAGCTGCCATATTTATATTTTGTCAATATTAGTTTTGAAAACTTGTTAATGTTTTAAAATAAACCTGAAGTAAAATTTCCAGTGCCACACCCCAGAGATTATTCTTATGTTGTTAAATGTGCAGATATTTTCTTTGACCAAATAGTACATATGACATAGTTCATGTCTTATGGATTCTGCTGCTGTGATAAAGCGCCATGACCAAAATAGCTTTGGCGGGAGTTATTGCAGCATATGGTTGTTATCCATCATTTAGGGAAAACAGGAAAGAAACTCTAGGTAGGGACTGAGGCGGGAACTGATGTGAAGGCATTCCTCATGGCTTGCTGAGCTTGCTTTCTTATCCAACTAAGAAACATCTACTCAGGGGTTGTATTGCCCCCGCCATATGGGCCTACCCATATCATGTAATTAAAAAAATGCCCTACAGGTTTCTCTACATAAGAGAAGTCTTATGGAGAGAAGACTCTCCATAAGGCCAGTCTTATGGAGACATTTTCTCAGTTGTAGTTCCCTCTTCTCAAACAACTCTAGCTGTGACAAGTTGACAAAAACCCAAAACAGAACAAAATTTAATAAAACCAACCAGGACAATTGACTGCTTGTCAACTTTACATCCAAAGATATCATTATTCAACTATAACCTTTCCTTTCTTGCTCATCCCAAGATCTCATATTAATATCAATATATCACTATCAAATATTTCAAAAAATTTCCATAGTCTTCAAATATTCAAACATTTTATAACTTCAGTCTTTCCAAAACATCTACATTTGCTTTCAAAGTTCAGAGCCTCTTTAAAATACAGAAAATCTCTATAAAAGTCCAAAGTGTTTTAACTGTTGGCTCCTGTAAGAAAATCAATCAATCAATCAATCAATCAATCAATCAATCAATCAATCAATCAATGCATTTTTGCTCTAAGAAGGGACATCCAGGGAATAGTCACAGTCAATCAAAGCAAAACCAAAGTCCAACAATGTAATTCAGGGTCAGACTTATGGGACTCATGGTTTTCTGAGTGGCAAGTGGCTTAGGTAGGGCTTGAGAGGTGAGTCTGCTACCCAGAGCATGTATGGGTTATCTCAGGCTCAGGCTAGCTCTATTCAACATTTGCTTCTGACCTTCATGGTTGTGCCACAGTACTGGCATCTCTAAAATGCTGGGGTTGTTTCTGCAACTGGCCTTCACTTTCACTAATAACAGCCCTTGGTCTCTTTTCATGGAATCTGACCCTGCCACATGATGCCAAGCCCCAACTTCTTTCCATGACCCTTTCAGTCCTTGGGTTTCTATTGCAACTGAATGTCTATCTACACCAATGGCCTCTTCTCAGGGACTCCAGCCTTGCCACACAATGCCAAGTATCATCGACTCTCCATGACCCCTTCAAAAGTCTCTCATGTTTTCAAAAATCTTACTACCTGGATGGCTTTTAAACAATAGCAAGTTGGGTTGTCAGAGTGAGGCACAGGCTTGGAGCCATCTGGACCACAGCTTCTGTGTGCTGACTCTGAGGAAATACTCCTAAATTTATGATCCCCAATGATATTGTTATCATTTATATTACTGATATTTTCTCAGCTTCAACTAACCATCATTGATGTCCCCGTAAAGCAAAAGTTTCTCTACAGTGGTTCTTAATTCAAAATATCACATAAATGACCTTGATAGATGTGAGACCAGGGAACCGAGAGAACTGGGGAGCTGGTCTGGAGAAAGAGTGGGGTTGAGATGTGTCCAAACCCTGGAAATCTCTTTCTGAGACCTGCAGGAGTAGGACTACCCCTGCTTGCTCAGAGCCTACAGGTCCCATTCTTCCCCTCCCGAGGAGGTCATGTAGCCTGGCATCCAGGTTAAACTTTCTTTTCCCTTATAAGGTCATATCTGGTAGCACATGAAATTCCTCCTCATGAAAATAAGGCATTCCTAACACCCTGGCCCTGACCAATGCTGTACACTCTAGCCCTTACTCACCCCTCAAAGGCTTAAATAGCCTTGGTTACCCCCAGTTAGTCTGTTTTTTGCTCACTCACCACCGCCTGAGGTATCTGTCCCCTGGCCATTCCTGCCTTGCTCCCCCTTCCAGAATCTACTGGTTGTAATGGCAGATAGAGATTTGCTTCTCTTTGAGATGTCACAATCCAGGCCTCCACTGTTTACACTGCTCCCAGCATTATCTTCTTACTTCTTTCCACAGTTTATTAAGCTCTGAGTACTCAATGGCTTTTATAGCTCAAAGTTCTACAATCCTTCCACAATCCTCCCCAAATCACAGGATCAGGTCTGTCACAGCAATATCTTGTGACCCAGTCCCAATTTCTGTCTCAGTTAGGGTTTCATATTCATAAGATAAAACACCATGCTAAAAAGCAACTTGGGGAGGAAAGAATTTATTCATCTTACAGTTTGTAATCCATCATCCAGGGAAGTCATAGAAAAACCTGGATTCAGGAAGTGATGCAGAGGCCATGGAGGAGTGCTGCTTACTGGCTTGCTCCCGTGGTTTGCTCAGCCTGCTTTCTTTCTTTTGTTTTTTTAATAATTTACTTTTTATTTTTTCAAGTTACATCTCAATCACAATCCCCTCCCTACTCCTCCCTCCAGTCCCACCCTTCCACCCTCCTCCCCTTCAACCCCCCCATCCTCTTCCCTTCTTTTTTTTTTTTAGTTTAAGGTATTTCTTTTTTTCCCCCAACAGCTCTCCCTTTCAGTCCAAAAAATGGTTCTTTTTCTTATAACTATAAATACAATACAAAACAA
>CAJQZJ010032290.1:0-38263 GCA_907164525.1 Lophiomys imhausi
GCGTTTTGTTTTTATTTTTGGTTTTTGCTGTATTGGGGTTGAACACTGGGCTTCACATTTGTTGAGCAAGTGCTTTTACCATTATTGTGAGACCAAAACAGGAACAATATACCCTGCAATTTAATGGGGGGCAAAAACAAGGGCAGAATACCTTATAGGTTAAGACAGTTAAAAGAGGTTCCTTTCGAGGCCAGCCTGGTCTACCAAGTGAGTCCAAGACAGGCAGGGCTACACAGAGAAACCCTGCCTCAAAAAAACAAAACAAAACAAAAAAAAGAAAAAAAAAAGAAGAAAGAAAAAAGTTCTTGTTTCCTTGCAAAGTAAGGTTTCTATTTGTAATTCTTATTTGTTCTATGTTAAGTCCTAGTTAAGGGATAAGTCCCTGTTTGTCTTGTGTTAAATCCTTGCTAAATAAGGTTTCTATTTGTAATGAAAAATAAGTTCCTGTTTCTTTTTTTTTTTTGGTTTTTCGAGACAGGGTTTCTCTGTGTATCCTTGGCTGTCCTGGACTCACTTTGTAGACCAGGCTGGCCTCGAACTCACAAAGATCCGCCTGCCTCTGCCTCCCAAGTGCTGGGATTAAAGGTGTGCGCCACCACCGCCCGGCTAAGTTCCTGTTTCTTAGGTCTGATGTAAACTGCCTGTAAACCCATTCACTTGATGTATATATCCTTGTCTTTGTTACTTCCATTTTTGGATCCTTCTAAAAATGTGTAACAGCCAGCCAACCGTCCCCCCCCCCCCACCAACACTTTATCTGTCCTTTAGAGGGACTTCAAAAGGCTAGCAGGTGCTGCTCTCTCAAGTCCGACTCAGGGTGAGACAGCCAGCTGATTAGTCTCAGGTACACCCCTAAATACAGCTTGCTTTAATTGGGCAGTTATACAGTTGGTCTTTTCTCCTAATGATTCTCAGGTTTAACAGTACCCCTTAATGCCTTTAATAAGTTACAAAATTAAAAAAAATTTTTGTAGTAAATTTTAATAATAAAGTATTGAATAAATGCCCTCTTCTTATTTGCTTGGAACTTTTAGAAACATATCTGGCTTATGTAGTAAAGAGATCAAGTAGCCTTGACCATGGATCATTTGTCAGCTGTTGGTAGCAGCTGGAAGCCCAACATATTCCATATTTGGCCAGGGTAGCCTGTGGTTTGAATGATCTATTGTACCCTAATCTCACTTCTTAGAGGCTGAGATTCTAGGCATTCCTGTTCTCTGCTGCTTTAAAAAGTGTCTGTGAGGTTTTGCAAGTTAAGAGTTTCCCCAGGTTTTGTAAATTGATCGATTTTTAAGGCTCCAGTTGGTGTCATATTTCTCTCGTTAGCTCGTTTGTAACTATCCACTAGAGACCTTATGAGAAATGTGTTACTAAATTTATTCTTGCCAAGTATTAATGAATGCTAACCATAGAGTATCTCTCCTGTCTACTTTGTATTTTGACAAGTTTCAGAAACATTGTAACAGAAAGTTGAAAAAGAGTAGTGAACATCCACTGCACATTATGTAAATATAATAGTTAATACATGTAATATATTGCAATTATATGTTATGTACTGATAATATATATGTGTTATGTGTATGCTCATATTTTTATATTTGTGAGTATTGCTTTAAAAAATATTTGTTTATATCGTTTGGAAATAGTTGTGGGTTTTTTTGTTTTTGTTTTTTTGAGACAGGGTTTCTTTGTGCATCCCTGGCTATCCTGGAACTCACTCTGAGGACCAGGTTGGAGTTGAACTCATAGAGATCCTCCTGCCCCTGCCTCCTGGGATTAAAGGCTAAAGGCATACGCCTCCACTCCTGGCCATTATAGACAGTTTTGAACTGTCATGTGGGTGATGGGATTTGAACCTTGGTCCTTTAGAAGTACAGCCAGTGCTCTAAACCACTGAGCCATCTCTCCAGCCCCTGAAAATAAATTTTTAAGTAGTACTTTATCCCTAAATATTTCTCTACTTGTATTTTAAGGGAAAATTTTCCATTTGCTGGGTTTTTGAACCATTCATCTATTGAAAGACATCGGGGACATTTTATATTTTTAACCAGTACAAATGAAGGAAGGATCTTAACATTTCATATAGGTTTTTGTCTCTTAAATCTTAATTTTCTTAGGATCTATGCTTAACGGTGTACCATTCCCAGGTTGTCCTAGAATTTTTTTATGGTGCTATGTTTTACATTTACGGGCATAACCCATTTTGAGTGGATCCTTACAAGGTGAGGGTTCAACTTCAACCCTTAGCATTTGGATGTCCAGCTTTTCCTCCCCATTGTTTGAAAGGGCTACTTTTCCCCATTGACTGGTCTTGTCAAAGTCATTTAACACATGTGCAAAGTTTATATCCATGCTCTATGCTCTGTTCTATTGATCTATAAGTCTAAAACCTCCAATTTATTTCTTCAAGATTGTTTTGGGGATTTAGAATTTCTTGAGATTCCATATGAATTTTAAGATGGATATTTCTATTTCCTAAAGGAATATTTTTTGGGATTTTGATAGGGATTACACTGAATATGTAGAATGCTTTGGGTACTTACATCTTTCTTTTCGAGACTGGGTTTCTCTGTGTATCCTTGGCTGTCCTGAACTTGCTTTGTAGACCAGGCTGGCCTTGAACTTAGAGAGAACTGCCTGCCTTTGCCTCCCATGTGCTGGTATTAAAGGCATGTGCCACCACACCCAGCTCAAACGTTCTTTTTCTTTCATTTTTTATTTTTAAAATTTGTTTAATGTGTACATGCTCTGTTTGCATGTACACCTGGATTCCAGAAGAGGGCATAAGATCCCTGGTCATAAGCTACCATGTGGTTGTTGGGAATTGAACTCAGGATCTCTGGAAGAGCAGTCAGTGCTCTTTCTTTCTTTCCTTCCTTCTTTCTTCGTTCATTTGTTCGTTCGTTCCTTCCTTCCTTTCTTTGTTTCTAGGTTTTTGAGACAGGGTTTCTCTGTGTAATAGCGCTGGCTGTCCTGGGTTTGCCTTGTAGACCAGGCTGGCCTCAAACTCAAACACACAAAGATCCGCCTGTCTCTGCCTCCCAAGTGCTGGATTAAAGGCATGCACCACCACGCCTGGTGCAGCCAGTGCTGTTAACCACTGAGCCATCTCACCAGCTCCAGTACTTATATCTAAACAGTATTAAGATGACATGTCTTCTAGTCCTTGAACATGTGGTGGTTTCCCACTTATTTGTATCTTCCTTGATTCTCTTTTCTGTATATCAATTTTTATATAATGTTTTTCACTTTTCTGTATATCAATTCCACACAGGAGAACCAGTGTTTTATACTTATCTGTGGCTGACAGTGCCTTGGTGCACTGTTCCACTTGGGCTTCACATGTTATCTCTAACCTGGAGAAAAGCTCAAAATGATTCCCATTGAATGTGTCATTGCTTTTGCAGCATGTAAAGTTGAAGAATTCTGTATTGATCTATTGTAGATTACAGTCTGGGGCTATCTGTAATTTCTCCCTTTTCAATATAGATGCCTTTTATTGCATCCTTGCATAGCTGTTCTGGCTAGGACTTAGAGAAGTGGCAAATGCAGACATCCTTCTCTTTCTAGTCTTAGAGGAGAAACTTTCTGTCCTGTTCCATTGAGTGTGGTTATTATTTTTCTAATATGGCCTTTATGTTGAGCTAATTTTTTTTCCATTTTTTGGATTATGATTGGTGTTTATATTTACTGAATAAAATTTTTTCTTTGTTGTGTTTATATCATGAAAGACATTGATTTAGTACAGTACTTTTTCTGCATCACCAGGATGGCTGTATCTTTTCCTTCTTTTGTTCTGTTAATGTGGTTTGCTATATTGATGAAGTATTTATGTCTGAATCTTTGAATTGCAAAATGAGTTCTGTTTGGCTGTGGTAGAATACTTTCAGTGTACTCTTAAATTCAGTTCACTAGTATGTTGTTCAGTATTTTTGCATCAATAGTTAATATTCATAGGAAGTATTAGTTTGTATTTTTCCCCTTGAAGCACTATTTTTTTTGTCATTGATTTCAAGTCAATACTTGTTTTGTAGCATAGTTTTTTTGGAAGAGTTTAGGATGGGTTGATATTAATTCTGTAGTGTTTGGTATAGTTCAGCAGTACACATGACTCTAAAAAGCTACTGCTGATTGACAGAAGCCCAGCACAGTATGGGATTGGGCATGTGGAGTTCAGAGCTTAGCAAAGCAATCCTTGGTAATGGTGACCAAAATAGTGGTTGACTGATGGGAGACAGGCTATCTGTAATTTCTCCCTTTTCAATATAGATGCATTTTATTGCATCCTTGCATAGCTGTTCTGGCTAGGACTTAGAGAAGTGGAAAATGCTTTGCATCAAGAATCTCTGTGGTGGACCAATGTGTATACATTTAAAAATTAATGGAGATGTATTTTAAGGACTTGGTGAGTTGAATTAATTGATTAAACTTATCATATTTGTATGCCAGTTTAAAATGGAAAAAGTAGTTATAGCTTAGGCCACAATAGCAGAAGGGTTGTGACTTAACACAAATTCTGGGTGTATTCGAAGGTCAGAGATGACAGATTAGTTGTTACCTTAGAGACAAAGAGCAGAGTAGAGGATAGTGCATAGGTTTCTGGTCTTTCCTGCTGAGTAGATGTTTACTGGGATGGGGTGGCTCAGTATGCATTATGTGATCGGGTGTGGACTCAGGCGTTAGCTTTTGTCTCTGGTGTACACCGCTTTGCTTACCTTCAAGGGTCAAGGAGGAGTAGACAGTTCCAGATGTAGATCTGCATTCAGAAGAGCAGAATGGCTGACTGAAGTGAAGTCTGTGCTATGTGAGCCTGGTACACTAGGGTTTGGGAGAACAAGGTGTGAAGGAAGAGGAGAGGAGGAGAGCAGTTGTGTTTATAGTGAGGCCTTAGGAGACATCTCAGAAGCATCTCAGATACAACTGGAGATAAACTATTCCTTGATGGAGGACTTTAGAAACCAGACTGGATATCTCCTCTTAAAATGGAGTAGCATATGGTATATATAGACACTATCAGTTTTCTTTCTTGTTTGCCCAGTTGCTGTTTTGTGTTTCTTAAAAATTTGACCCTGGCTGCCTTCAGAGAGAATGCCTAAAGTAAACCTTGCTGTAGTTCTGGTGCCTTGGATTCCTCAGTGACTTAGTAGTCCCTCAAGATTTAACAAGGTCCAGGCCAGTGTACTCATGGCCTTGGTCCCTCTGAGAAATTGAATCCATTGCTTTGCTCTGATTCGGTTTTCTATACAAACCGTGGAAAGTGCCCACAGACTTCATCTATAGTGCACTTAGACATCTCCTTACAGGAGACCCTTAGACAAATTCCCTTCTCCTCAGATTCCTTGAATGTGCTAAGTTCCTCACTTGCTAGATAGCTCTTTCTTCCCTCCAGTCTGTAAAGAATAGAATAGGATTCAGGCTATCCCTGTAGGGGCTTGTGTAGGTCAATGTCACATGTGAAGTCCAGCCCCAGTTCTTTGATGGGCTTGGGAGGACTTGTTAAATACAACTGCACTATCAGCCTGGTTGCATGACCAGTTTGTTGATCCACATCTTAGTAAAATCAAGACTAATTTGTGTAGAACCCCTGCAAATGATCACATTTCTGTTATAAGTAGACATGTTTCAGGAGATGTTTAATCCTGGATTGTAAAGATTCAGAGAGAGCAAGAAACCAAGTAAAGGATGCTTTGCTGTGCTAAGGGTTGTATATAACTCACATGACTGTAGAAGATAGTCTAGGACAAAGAATACCATGCAATTCAAAGAAATGATCTCCATTGGTATATTCCACCTAATTAGTTCAACTAGCTAGTGGGCTGGTGTTCACTTGAATAGGATTGTTGTCTCTGTTAGGACTAAAAGTAATCCTGGAGATCCTGGCTCCATTCTTAGTTCAGTTTGATGGTTGTCTAGATTCTATATGCATGAAATCCTAAATTGGTGAACTACAACTACATATTTCTCTCACTTGTCCCAAGGAGATTCTGAGACTATCCTTTCTAGAAGACAGTTTCTGATGTATGGAATATAGCAGAGCTTCTAGGAGGAAATCAGAAACCATCAGTGCTGATGAGCAAATATGGCTGTATTTACTTTATTCTAGGATCCAGCAGTATCAGCACAAGAGAGAATACTGCATGGAGAATGCTGCAGCATTGGTTTGGGATGCTGGGAACTACTTTCCCCTGGGGAGATAGATGCCTTTGAAAAATATTTTGAGAAGTAGACAGTCATTGGTATGTTTACATTATTGCCATCTCATCATTATTGAATTGGAAGGTTAAAGGGTTGTGTAACACTGTACATTGGATCAGTGTTTTTTCTTTGTTACAAATGTGTGAGAATCTATTATATCTTAATAAATATTGCAAGTTAAAATAAACCCAGTACCCTGCCTGGTGTATTGTCTCCTGTGTTAAACTTTCTGTCACTTGAGAAGTGCCTGAGAAAATGACTATAAGGGAGGAAAGATTTATTTTGGCTTACAGTTGCAGAAGTTATAGTGTCTGACTGGCTGCAGCTGTTGGGTCTGAGTCTGGATTGTGGCAGAACACCATGGTATAAGTGTTCATCTGGCATCCAAGAAGAGAGAGGGGGAAGAGGGAAATGGAGAGAGGGAAGGAAAAAGGGATAAAGGAGAGGAAACGGAGGGTGGAGGAGAAATAAAAGGGTTAGGGAGAAGTTATCCTTCAAAAATGCATCCCCAGTGTTCCATTTCCAACTAACCTCACATCCCAGCTCCCAGAGTTTCCACCAACTCCCCAAATAGCCTCGCCAGCTAGGGAACAAACTTTTAACACAAGAGCTGGCTGGGGACATTTCATTTTCAAACCTTAGCAGCTGCATAGTCTGAACATATTTGGATATCCTTGGTCCACAGGGAAAATAGATGGTTAAACATGTGCACAATCAAAATGAGCTTGAATTCAAGGCCAGGAGACATTGTTTGATGGGAAAAGATGTCATGAGTTTGTGGGCAGGTGTTGAGGGATATGCTGCTCCCCGAGGAGCAGTGGCCATGAGAGTCTGGGACCAAAGATACTGCTGTGTTGTATGTTGGAACTGAGAGAACTGAAACAGACAACAGATGTTCCCCAGGAACCATGAGTCCCTACACTTGCTTGAAAGTCCTATAAAAGCTGTGGTCATGGGAGATCTTTAGTGCTCTGCAGGGCTCCCTTCAGTACATATTACAAGGTGGTAGAACCAGGATCTGGCTATGCTCATGATGCCATTGGGAGCTCTGTTTCTCACCTGATATAGCTTTCCCAGAAACAACTGTAAGATGAAGTTAGCTGTTGTTTGTCAGTGGCAGGACGCATGGGAGGTGATCATGTGGCTATAGGTAGGACTAGAATAATGGCCTCTGTGTTCAACATATGCAATGAGAAGACCAGGGATTCTGTTAACTTGGTGCTTGCGGGCAGGGGGGCCCCTTAAAAGTGTACCTGTTCCACTTCTAGGAAGTCAGACTTCTTTGGTAGGTATTATTTATTGTTTATTAAAAAATTAAAAACTCTTAAAGCTATTTTTATTCCCTACAAATGGCTCTATCTTTCATGTCTCCCTATCTTATAGGTCCATATCTGGAAAAAAATAGATCTATGGATACCTAACTAGTTGCTTATTTTGCTGCTGCTGCTGCTGTGTGTACATATGTACATGCAAATTTCCCATAAACATTCCCTATATAATATACATGGTGAAAATATAGGCAAGAACATGTTTCAGAATTTTTACAAAATAAACATATTGTGTGCTTTGGAAATCCCTCTTTCCCAAATTGTGCTTCAGGGTTTGCTAATAATTGTTTCATATACCTGTAGTTACTCATTTTAACTTTTTAAAATATAGGATCTTGCTGTGTACAGCAGACGGGCCTTGAACTCCTAATGCTCTTGCCTCAACCTTCCCAGGGTTTGGATTAAAGACACCCAACCACACCACACCCAGCCAGTTATTTATTTTTGTTGCTGCATGTAAATCAACAATTTATTCACATTTTATGGACATTTGGTGGATATTTGGATATGTTGGGAGTCTTGTTGTTGTGAATTTGTTTGCATTTTTGTCTTAGGTGTGAGCCTAGAAGGGAATGGTGTACAGGATGGGCAGAGAGTCAGGTTAGTAGATACTTGCCTGGCTTGTTTAAGTATTTGTATGGGACCACTTTTAACTCTAGCTCTTTTGCTTTTTTCTTACTTTCTTTTTCCTTCACCTGGAAGGATTCAATTATTTTTCCCTTTACCCCCAGCTTGGGCAACAAAAGTCTAATGGAAGCATCAACTTGGTGTTTTTCAAGAACTACTTAATTTTGCAAACATGGGACGATTCATCAGGGTTGGTTCCTTTTTATCTGCATTAAGAGAAATCTGGGCCTATGAGGACCACATAGAAATGAACCATCTACACTCAGAATGGCAATTGAGTATAATGGCATTTGAAGAGGATGTCATCCACCAAAGAAGATTTAGAGGTCAGGTGAAAGGCTATAGTTTTTAAAGAACTGGGGACAATGAAAGCCAGCTGAGTCCTCAGTTCATGTTGGAGAGTTCCTAAAAGAAAAGAGTGCCATCAACAAGTCTTACTTAAATGTTCAGTTATATGGCCACTGACAGAAAGGCTCTAAAGATAGCATGTTGGGCAGAAATGAACTAGTACCTCCTCTAAGGATTCTGTGTATCTCTGTCTACAAGGTGTAACTGTCACAGAAAGGCAACTACACAGAGAAAGACGTGAGGTTTTGATTAGAGAGCATACCCTGGAAAAAAGAAATGACTTTGGAAATGAATGCTATGCTTGGAGTGAATGTGGACCCTCCTTCAGTCAGAAATCCCATTTCACTGGGCACACGAGGATTCTCAGTAGAAACAGGCCCATTATTGGAGAATTTTTCTTCAAGAATTACAATCTGATTGTGCAATAAAGAACACATGTAGGAGAGGAGTCATGTAAGTCAGGCTAAATGTGGAGAAAAGCCTTCAATTTACACTAAGTATGGGACTGTCTTTAGTGCTATCTCTTCTTCATGAAGCTTGAAAGGACCCAGGTGGGAGAGACTTTCTATGAATGTGTCTAGTCTGTGAAATCCTTCAGCCTCCTTTCTTGTTTTTCACCACAGAATTCATACTGGAGAACAGCTGTTCAGATGTAATGTGTGTGAAAAATATTCCTCTGGAGCCTCCTACCTGATTGTCTGTGGTAGAAGTTAGGTCTCTTTAGGGAAATTAGTAGGCAGTTCAAATTAGCATCTGGCAGCACTTAAAGGAGAGCTTGGTGTCCCTTGAGCTTGGGTCAAGATGGTCAGAGTGCAGTTGAGGCCATAGTTCTGTGAGCTGCCCTGTTAAAGGGGGCATGGCTAAGAAACTGAGCAAGCCATGCAGATGATGTCAGTTGCCATGGCAATGAGACTGCTGGAAATCACAGGAGACTTCATGGACCCTCCGCCAAGGATCGATAAATAATGTGATATATAAGCCAGGGAACTCCATGAGGTCGCTCTCTTCCTCCTGCCCTCACTGACTGAGAAGTCACACCTGAGAACTGCATAGCAAGGTATGCCATTAACAGAATTTAGACTTCGATAGCCCAAGGTGAAAGAATGGCAAAAAACCTGCTGAGAGTTCCTTGAAGGCTTCTGCCTTGGGGCCCCAGAGAGCCAAAAAAGTGAGCAAAGTGGGTGGAGTTTGGGAGCCACTTGGAGTAACTTTAGGCCTTAAGCCTGTGAAAAGTTCAGCCTCAGTTTGGCGGTTGGAACAGACGACTTTATAAACCAGCCACAATTTGGTGGTTGAAATAAATTGGCCTTGCAAATTGGCAAAGTTAGGCCCAATGGACTTTACCTTTGAAATAGACTACCTGATGGGACTGCCATAAATGAAGTTAATGCTGCACTGACCTATGCTAAGAATATTATCTCTTTGGGCTGGAGAAATGGCTCAGAGGTTAAGAGCACTGGCTATTCTTCCAAAGGTCCTGAGTTCAATTCCCAGCAACCACATGATGGCTTGCAGCCATCTACATTGAGATCTGGTGCCCGGGCACATATGTAGCACAAATACTGTATACATAATAAATAAATAAATATTTAAAAAAAAAGAATATTATCCCTTTAAGAGATTTAAAATGGTGTTAGTTAAGTGTTCTTAGATCAGTATTAGAGTATCCTTAGGTATTAGGGTGCTCTTAGATAGATTATAGAATTTGGATTATAGGTTTTAGGTTATAGGATTTAGGTGTTTGTTAAGTACTAATACATGTAAGTGTTTATTTATTTATTTTTTTTTTAATTTTTTTTTTTTTAAGATTTATTTATTATGCATACAATGTTCTGTCTGCAGGTATATCTGCAGGCCAGAAGAGGGCACCAGATTTCATTATGGATGGTTGTGAGCCACCATGTGATTGCTGGGAATTGAACTCATGACCTCTGGAAGAGCAGCCAGTGCTCTTAACCGCTGAGCCATCTCTCCAGCCCCATGTAAGTGTTTATAAATAAAAATATTCTGTTACAATTGTCCATGTGAGAATTCACACAGGACAAAATCTGTATGTATGCATCGAGTATGGAAAGGCCTTCATTGGTGGCTCATATCTTATGAAACATAGAATTCACACTGGAGAGAGACTGAAGTGTATAGTATTGGAAAAATCCTTTAAGTGCAGTAGTCACCTCATTGCATATTCAAACAAACAAACAAAGAAAAACAAACAAAAGCAACCAAAATCTGTAACAGAGAGAAACCCTAGATGTACAATCCCCAGGCACCAGAGGATTCATACTGTTTCTGCTAAGAAGCCTTGTGGATTTAACCACTGTGGCAAAACCTTCAGGAACAGTCCCTCACTGACCAGGCAACAGGAATTACATACTCATGAGGCCTCTTGCTAGGGTGTCCAACGGGGAAATTTTGGAGTGTACCATCTTCTCAGATTAGATTCAGAGATGTCACACTGGAGCAATTTCTGGGGGACACAGTGAACAAGGGTGGCAGTGATTGTCAGATTCTTATTGGTTCCTGTTAGAATTTATACTCAGGAGTAGTTGTTTGAAAATATATCAACTCACCCTGTACTCCATAGAACAGAATCTATGAGACATTGTATCACTAATAAATTAGAATTATTCTGCCACTGTCTAACTGGAAAGGAATTTCAGATATATAATACATTAAAACTGTCCGAGATTAATCTTTGTTAAATCTAAGACCCTGGAAAAATTTGAGTGTTGGTGACAGAATTGAATGCAGAAGAAGACCTTATATCTTAGTACAGTTCTTTCTGATATATAAACATTTATTAATAAGCTATTTGAAGGATACAGTTGTAGTTCAGTGGCAGGGAGGGCTTTCCTAGCATTTGTGAAGCCCTCAATTCAATCCTCAGCACCAATGGATAAAAACATAGGAGTTGAAAGGGCATGAAAAACATTCCAGTTGGAATTCTGGCTCTTTTTCCTATTAGTAGACTCAGTTAACACAATTGGTGTAAGGGTGTCCAGCAGCAATATCTGATGGCATGCTTCTGTTCAAAGAATGCATTTGGAATTAACCCGTAGAGCAATAATGTTGGAGAACTGTCTTAAGATGAAACGTTTCTTTGTGTTTTAAGAAAACTCAGTGGGGCTGGAGTGATGGCTCAGTCGGTAAGAGTGCTTGCTACTCTTCCAGAGGACCTGGAATGGTACACACACACACACACACACACACACACACACGCACACGCACACGCACACGCACACGCACACGCACACGCACACATGCACACACACGCATGCATGCATGCACGCATGAACACATGCACACACTCACACATGGATGTGAGGTAAGTAAAAATAAATATTAAAATCCCTCACACTAGAAACAGAAGACACCCTATACTGTGTGTAAAGCTTCCAGAGAGCTGTTCTTCCATATTTGCTTTATTTGATAAAAATAAAACATGAGCCACATATGTAACTTCAAGTTTTCTAATATTCACATTAGAGAAGGAAAGAAAGAAATGGAGGATGATGATTTGGCTTAGCAGGTAAGGCACCTGCCCCAAGGCCTGATGTCCTGAGTTTGATTTGTAGGACCTGTATGGTAGAAAGAGAAGATCAAGTCCAGGAAATTTTCTGACATCCACATGTGTACCATGGTGCCAGTATACACACATGCACTAAATAAGAAATTTGTGACATCATCAGTAACATTTTTATTTTACCTTTATGCTCCTTAAGCAGTCATATTTACCCTGTGGTACTTGCTGTATTTCAGATTCTGTGTTATTACAGCTAAGTGGCTACTGCATTCAGCAATACAAGTCTATTGCATTAGGGAATGAGTTCCACAGAGCTGTCTTATAAGACATACGTGCCAGTACAAATCTACATTCATGCTGGGTGTGGTGGCACACACCTTCAATCCCAGAACTGGGTAAGCAGAGGCAGGCAGATAGATCTCTGTGAGTTCACGGCCAGCCTGGTCTACAGCATTAGTCTAGGACAGCCAGGGTTGTTACACAGAGAAACCCTGTCTCAAAAAACCAACCAACTGACCAACCAATCAAACAAACAAATCCATACCCACATTTTTAGTAGGTTTCTATTTTTAAATCCCTGGTTTACAGTGGTTTGACATAGCAATGCTTTGGTTATATTTGAAATGTGAAAGCATTTCAAACAGTTTATACTTTATTTTCAGCATAGTATTTGCATGTATTACAATAAGTGATTGAACACTTACTATTGGCCAGGTTTGTATTTGATGGGTTTGTCAGTATGGAGGCTACCATAAATGTTCTTGGTATGTTTCATATAGGCTGGGCTAAGCTATCATGGTTTTTGGCAGGTGTGTTAACTGCATTGTTTATGTAGAGGCTTATGGGATGCTAGGCACATGCTCAACTCTTACTCCACACCCTCAGCCCCTTAAATGCATTACTTACCCATTTTACTTAATTTTTGGTTACATTTATTTGGTCTGTGTGTGCACAAGCTGTTGTGCCCATCTGGATGTCAGATGACAACTTGTGAGAATTGGTTCTTTCCTTCTGCCATGCAGGTTCTGGAGGCTCTGTTTGTCTGTCTTGGCAGCAGTTTCCCTTATCTAGGTTGAGCCATCTCACCAACCTTTATTTGGACCTTTGAAACAGAGTCTGTTGCCTTCGCTAACCTGCAACTCAGCATGTAACCCTGCTGGTCTCAAATTCACAGGAGTTGTCTTGTCTCAGAGTATCTCCAGGGCTGAGATTTTAAGAATGAATCACCATACCTACTTTTTTTTTTTTTTTTTTTTTTTGGTTTTTTGAGACAGGGTTTCTCTGTTTAACAGCTCTGGCTGTCCTGGACTCGCTTTGTAGACCAGGCTGGCCTCGAACTCACAAAGATCCGCGTGCCTCTGCCTCCCAAGTGCTGGGATTAAAGGCGTGCGCCACCACCGCCCGGCACACCATACCTACTTTAAATGCAATTTTTAATTTATACTTTCAACTGGGACATTAGGTCTATTGGGGCAAAATGTCATTGTAAATAATGGAGCACCTATATCTGGAAGTTAGCCCTCAGAAACTATATTTCACTTACTCTTTGGTGCATCTTTTCACATTTTAACCAGTAACATCATGGTTTGAATCAGAAGTCTTTTCTCTTAGTAACATAAACAGCTTGCATCTCCCCATCAGTCACCTGATGAAATGGTAGCATCAGAAGCAGGAATTGAAAGACTAGTGAGATTCCTCTATTTGAGAACTCTTAAGAGGGCTGTTGCTGAAATGGTAACAACAGTGGCACAAAACAATTGGAACAAAAGATGGTAGGTCTGTGTGCCTCTAATTGATACAGTCCATCCCACTTCGATGGCTACTACTTGTCATATTCCTATGATTGGCATATAGATGTAATTCCTTTTATTGAGAAGTTGAAAATGTTCATTTATTAGAAGGGAGCAGCACAGAAGTCTGCATAGGTTCTTAACACTTAATTAAGAAAATTATTTCCAGGCCAGGTGTGGTGGCACATGCCTTTAATCCCAGCACTCGGGAGGCAGAGGCAGGTGGATCTCTGTGAGTTTGAGGCCAGCCTGGACTGGAGTCCAGGACAACCAGGGCTGTTAACAGAGACAACCTGTCTCGAAACACCAAAAAAAGAAAACAAAAGAAAACAAAATTATTTCCTTTTTGAAGGCAGGCCTTCTGGGATTCCAGGTCACCATACCTGATTAACAAGCTGCTTAGAAAGAAGAAAATATCCGTGTCCTTACACACACACACACACACACACACACACACACACACACACACCCTTTAGAACTTTTTTTTTCAACATTTATTTATTCAAGTTACATCTCTGTCACAGCTCCCTCACTCCTCCCCTCCTGGTCCCACCCTCCTCCCCTCCCCCCTTCTCCCTCCTATCCTCCTATCCTCTTTTTAATTTTATTTATTTATTTATTTATTTATTTATTTTTTTGAGACAGGGTTTCTCTGTGTAGCCCTGGCTGTCCTGGACTCACTTTGTAGACCAGGCTGGCCTCGAACTCGCAAAGATCCGCCTGCCTCTGCCTCCCAAGTGCTGGGATTAAAGGCGTGAGCCACCACTGCCCGGCTTGTATTTTTTTATTTAAGGTATATCTTTTCCCCCCAATATCTTCCCCTTTTAGTTCAATAAAAGGCTCTTTTTCTTATAACAATAAATATAATACAAAATAATAATAACAATTAGGTAAATTGTAAGGTGTAACATACATTCCCAATGTTCAGGCCAGAACTTTTTTTATATGAAAGAAAACAATGTCTGGCAAATAGTTGCTCATTTTATGGGAAATCCCCATTTCATGGGGTCTATGTAAGAACTGCAATCTCAATTAAAAGAAACTGTTAAAATTGTATGGAAACATTGGACTATGTCTATGTAAGTCTTGGCAAGATGAATGAAAGTTGTGACATGCAAGTATTCAGGTACATCCACACATGTATGCAATGTCACAAGGATGTTAGTTACACTGCAGCATTTACAGGACCAAATATCAACATTTGTATTCTCACCCTGTATTCCTGCTCAAAAGCCCAGGCAACAGAATTACATGAGACCACAAAAATGAATAAGACACAACTGGTAGAGAGCCTATTAGGGAAGAATACAAAATAGTATGAACTTATGAGTCCAAAACCAAAACTCCCCAATAAATGTCTCTGGAAGGACTCACAACAAAGTATCAAAACTTGCCTTTCTCACTTTTTTAAGTTGACTCTTCTTTGTCAAGGTTTCTTTATTTTTTATTTTATGTACATTTGTGTTTGACCTGCATGTATGTGTGAGGGTGTCAGATCCAATGGAACTGGAGTTACAGTTGTGAGCTGCCATGTGGATGCTGGGAATTGAACCTGGGTCCTTTGGAAGAACAGCTAATGCTCTTAACCACTGAGCCATTTCTCCAGCCCCAGGTTTCTCTATTCTACTTGAACATGAAGCAACTGTTTCACAAGCCACTGGCTCAAGGTGCTTTTGGTGACCATTGGATTATCCATCACCCTGGCTCCCCTACTTATACTCACCAAGAGCCAAGAGGATTCTGTCCCTCTCCAAGGACTTACATCATTTGGAGGTCTTAACAGGGACATGACCAGAGAAGCATAGAACAGAGTTATTTGACCTCCAGAGGAATCAGATACCCATACAGTGTGAATAGAAAATGCCCAAGAGGTACTCAGAATCTGGCTTCATGAGCTCACCTCGTTATCTGCACTCTCATGAAGCCACAGGTCGATAACAGCTGAGGAGATGCTCACTCAGAGGTCCTCAAATGTCTTGTGACCTCCTTGATCATCACCCCCAACATGCCAGGTGACTTCCTTCATGTTTGAGACTGGCAAAACTTGTTACCTCCCACTGACCCACTTCTATCTAGACTGCCTTCTAATAACCCAGGTATTTACCCATTGGTGATGTCAGTACTCTAGGTCCAGCCTCCTCTCTGTAGAACCACTGGGGACTTAACTGTCAACACATGAGCCTTTGTCAACATTTTATATACAAACTGTAATGATGAACACACGAATTAATTTGTGTGAGTGAAATTTCTGGATCAGAGGGAATCTGTGGAGAGAGGATGGCCAAGAATGAGGATTAGAGGCAGGCAGTACTTCTAACTTCTCCAAGTCTTAAAATTGAAATACGAAACCCATCTTAGTGAGGAAGGTGACTGAGGAAGCACACTGAAGTTTGGTATTGGAAACAGGCTAGGAGAGACCCAGAGGTGACTCTTACCAGAACAGAGGAAGAAAGAGTGTGCTAGGATAGAGGGTGACTGAGTGGGCCAGCACAGCTGTGCAGCCGAGAGAAGGGCTGTACAAGAAGAGGGACAGTCAGAACAGTGGGCAAGCTTGTTATAGAAACAGGTGCAGAATGCAAAGGATGAACTTAGCTGATCTGAGAGCTGTATGGTGGCTCTGCTTGAGAAATGCTGTTCCTCACCTTAAAAGTATGTTTCTGGGACAGGCTGCCATCTTTACAGGGTGATACCCGAGCTTGTTGCTTTGGGAAACATTTAAGACAAAAGTAGGGACTACTTTTTCTTTTCCCTAGAACTCACAGAAAATCCTGGAAACTTGGCCCAGCCAGTTGTAGCCCAAGACTGCTGAAAATATACACAGTCAGGTCCAGGTCATCCAAGAGACTGGTGCCTGCTTCCCCTTTAGGATAGCAGTTTGGCTTAGCCAGAGTCAGCAGACCGAGAGGGACCTGTGGGTCCCAGACAACCAGTCATGGGTGGCAGAAACCGTGGAACTTTCTTTACCTCTTGTACCCAGTACAGCTTGTTAACTTGCTTTCTGTGCAGGTTTTCCTGGGGCTTCTGTGGCCCTGTGCCACCCTTGCCGTGGAAATATTTGAGCTAATGTGTCTGGAGTAAACTTCAGTCAGGGAACTTTGTTGCTATGCTACCTTGTGCCAGGAAGTTGGGAAACCAGCACTGGTCTCAAGCCACTGGCACTAAACAAACTGGTTCACAGAAACACCTGAAAAAGTCAGTCTGTGCACTGAAGCTAAGGTTATTTTGCCAAATTATTAAATAGATCAAACAGATTCATATCCTAAGCAGTGGTGATTATTTCCCCACACTTTGTCCATTGTGAATATTATTTAAATTTCTCACTCTGACATTTGGAATGTGTCATTTTGCCTTATTTCAGCTTGGTGTATTATGAAACAAGTTGAGCATCTTTTCTCACAATTGCAAACCATTGCATTGCTTTTTCTAAGTATCACCTAAAATTGTCATGGGGCTCCATGTAGGGTGATCACCACATAAGGGGGTTCTCAGGGAAAATGAGTGAGCTGCCCGCCCAACTCTCTAGCCTTCACTCCGAAGACAAACAGACACAACAGGGGTGATGTCTAAGCATTTCCCATTTTTAATGTTTTGTCCCCTAGCTTATATACTGAACCAAATGGGTGTTTCCACATGAGGCTTCGTGGGCCAATCACATTAAAGGTCATCCTATTACATCACATAGCACAAGCCTGGTAACATGGTGATATGCACTGATCATGAGCATGGAAGTCTTGCTCACCCAATCAGCTATACCCACAATTGGGCTTCAACTATGGCCCAGCATCTTCCGGCCAGCACCATCTTAGATATCTCCCATAAGTTACTTTCATTTTCCCAGCCACAAGGCATTTCTCATAAGCCCCCATTTCCCAGGTCCCCACATAAAATCATAACTGTAGTTCATATTATCTTTGGTATACTGGGTTGTTGCATATAGAAACTGCTGAATTTATACCTGATAACACAGAATTAACTTCTTTATCCAGCTGCAGCAGGTCATCAAAAGTAGAAATAACCTGTTATACATAACCCATATTCAATCTCATACAGATTTGCCAGGTCCACTGGTACAAGGAAATGAGGAGTTTGACTAATTACTAATAGGAAATGTGTTGGAAACCTCAAAATTTCATGAGAAAGATGTTAACAGTTCAGGTTTAAAGGAAACAATTCTCTATTACCTGGCAACCAGCCAGGGAAATTATAAAAAAAACATCCTATGTGTTCTTTGTATAACCAAACTCCATTACCTGCTGATAGTAACCCGAGAGGTACTGAAAAGAATGAAATTTGGCAAATGGATGTTTTTCATTTTGTAGAATTTGGAAAACAAAGGTACATACATCATATCATTGATACATACTCAGGATTTCAATGGGTAACTTGCACATTTATTAGAAATAATGGCATTTATGGGTATACCTGGACAAATTAAGACTGATGATACTCCAACAGTATGGAGAGATATTTGGGACTGTCTAGGCAGCAAACTGTCATTTTTCCATTCTGGAAGCTGCTCTCCTGTACTTCCTACTCACTCAATAATAACTTTATCCCTTCTTATGTCTTTGATATGGTCGATGACTAATAGATATAAAATTTCAATTGAACTTGAGGTTTTTAGGATTTAAGAGGATATTTTCAAGTCTAAATAAAATCTTTAGGTTTATAAATATAGGCTATAATAGAAAATATTTAGGTTCAGAATGTTAGACACACCAGGATAGATAAATGATTTTTTCTTCTACAAAATTGCCTGATTCAAATAGGCTAAACATCATGTGTGTAACTTTTATATAAGGTTCTATTGATTGTTTCATATTTGTTCTTACTGTTTTTGCAATATGAATTTTAAAAAATAGCCTTTTTATAAGACAAAAAGAGGGAATTGATGGAGTGGTGGTATGTATTCTAAATGTTAATTAATTGGTCCTGCTTGCTGTCTGTTACTTTGTTTTCTAATCATTGTCTCTGATTGGTTGAATAAATACTGAGGCCTGAGATTGGGCAAAGAAGAGGTAGGCGGGACTAAGGTGCAGGCTTCTGAAGCAGAGAGCATCTTGGGTAGAAGAAACCTTCCGTAGGAGAAGCCAAGAGCAGGAAGGAGGACACACACATGGACTAGAGAAAAGAACATCATTCCATGTGGCCTGAAACATGGGCATAGTGTGGAGAATAACAGCCCAGGGAAAGTATATATATATGGGGCCATATTTGGGAAATAGAATTAAGAGCTAGCTGAGATGGGCTAAGATTGCATAATCCAGGCCAAGGCTTGCTAAAATCCATTAGGTTTCTCTGTGTTCATTTATTTATTTTATTTTTTTAAGATTTATTTATTATGTATACAGTGTTCTGTCTGCAGGTATATCTACAGGCCAGAAGAGGGCACCAGATTTCATTATGGATGGTTGTGAGCCACCATGTGGTTGCTGGGAATTGAACTTATGACCTCTGGAAGAGCAGCCAGTGCTCTTAACCGCTGAGCCATCTCTCCAGCCCTCTGTGTTCATTTATAATGGCAGGTTAAGGATTAACACCAGGAACCAATTAACTATAATATAAATATAGGTAAATAATTTAATTCTACACTGGTATATGTTTGTGTTTCTCTGTTGATTTGTAAGAGCTTTTTTTTTTTAAGTTAAGGTTATTCAGCAAGTACCAGTCACATGCCTATAGATATTTTATTAACTGTTGTTAACTGTTTTGGTTATGATATTTTGGTTTTTGCACAAAAATGTATTTTTATTTTTGTTTATCTTTATTTCTGTCAGTGCTAAGAAAATTAGTTTTTAAAATTCAGATGGATTTTATTTTAAGGCAAAGCCTGTGGTGTTACCAGACTGAGCTCAACCTTGGAATCCTTCTTCCTGCCTCTGCTTCACAAGTAGCTAGGAGACTCAACCCCAGCACTCTAGCAAAAGCAAAAGTTTGCTTCTAATGTATCTATTTATTAATTTTGCATTGTGATTTTTTTTCTAAATATTATTTATTTATTTTTTAAAAGGTTCTCTTTTGTTTTTGCTTTTGTTTTGTTTGTTTTAAACAAGTCTTTATTATATATAGTGTTCTGTCTGCATGTATGCCTGCAGACCAGAAGAGGGCACCAGATCTCATTATAGATGGTTATTAACCACCATTTGGTTGCTGGGAATTGAACTCAGGACCTTTGGAAGAACAGCCAGTGCTCTTAACCTCTGAGCCATCTCTCCAGCCCAAATATTATTATTTTTTTAATTTGGGTCTGTACAAGGCCACAGCCACCATCTCAGCAAGGATGACACTTACAGGCTCTTGATAGGTTCTGCCAACACAGAAATGAAAGTGCATATCTTCATTCAGTTTGGAGCTGGAACCTTGAACCCCTCCTCTTTTTGCCTCTCTGATTTGACTTTGTTCACTGGACACAAAGTGAGAGCCCTAGACCAGACTCTTAGCAGACTCAGCTCAGCCAACTCTTAAGTATGTTTTCTCAAAAAGGATCCCTTAAAATTGGCATTGTCCTCTGTTTGGATTATAATATCTCTCAAATGAAAACTAAGCAAAGCCCATATCAAGATTAAACATTTCTCTGTTTTTTGTAAGTTTCCTTTTATAACTTCAACTCTCAGACTGTTTTGGAGTTCATTTTAATATAAGTTTTGAAACACCGAAACCTAACTTTTTTTTTCCTTGCATACTTTCCCCAAGACAGTTTATTGAATGTTTATTCTTTTCTCCTGGGCTGTAATTCTGTATTTATTCTAAACTATATTCTGATGGATATTTTGTTTTTTTTTCTAAACTCTGATCTATTGACTTGTTTCACCGTTAGATATGTTATAGTTATAATAAAGTCATTTCATAGTATTTACAAAGCCTTTCCATAACATATTGCACAGAATTTATTTCTAACTATACAAAAATCTATAGAGAAAATTGTCTTCTGTCATTCTGATGACCTTGCTAAAACAAAACTGTGATAACAGCTTCCTAACGACTTTCCATGTTTTCTTTTTTACAGTTACATTCTTCATAAGGATGCTGTGAAAATTAAATGTTATACGTGGAATATCCCTACAATAATGCCTGGCCTGCTAGGAGTGGTGATGCATACCTTTAATCCCAGCACTCAGGAGGAAGAGGCAGGCGGATCTCTGTGAGTTAAAGGCTAGCCTGGTCTACAAAGTGAGTCCAGGATGGCCAGGCTACACAGAGAAATCCTGTCTCAAAACCCCAAAAAACAAACAAACAAAAAACCCAAAACCAACCAAACAAAAAAAACCTCCCCAAAATAAACAACAGCAAAAAAAGCCTGATACTGCTATATATAAATGCAAATGTAAATATTATAGGATTGCTGCTATCATCACTTCTTTACAAATGCATACTTACAAACATACATGTAAGGTTTAGGAAGTTTGCATTAATTTTATAATAATATAGTTTTCTACTCTAATTTGTAATTTTATGTGTTCTTAATTGTCAGTATGTAACTGAAATGTAATAAAATTGGTGAACTTATAGTTAGTGGAACCAAAGTACAAATTACCAACATCAGGAATGAAAAGAGGTACCATTACAGATCCAGCAGACATTGGAGGATAAGGTAGAGCCTTAGTTTGCCCCAGCTGCTTTAACAAAAAGACCATACATAATCTGTGTAATTTATAAACAATAGAAGTTAGAATTCTGGAGGCTGGGAAGTCCAAGATAAAGGTATCAGTAGGCTCAGCCATAATACGGTGACAGCCTGTTCCTCAAAAACAATGCCTCCTTGCTGTGTCCTCACAGTTAGGAGGGGGACAGCAGCTCTGGCAATCTGTTTCTATAAAGGTACTAACATCATCCATAGAACAAAGCCCTCCCAATATACTGGGAAGCCAGTACTAGCTGAATACTAATACCAAAGATAGTACAAGAAAACTGTAAACTAATATGTGTTATGATTGTACACACATCAAGCTGCTTTTTTGTGAATGTAGACAAACTTATTCTAAAGCTTATGAGGTAAAACATAAGCGTAATGGAGCAGAACAGGGGCAGGAATAGACCCACAAAGATACTTCCAAGATTCTCAAAACTGTCACCAAATTCAAGCTTGCAGTAGATGAGAACAATGAAGAGGAACAGAGGAGTTCATATTAACAGTGCAAGACTGGCTCAGGATTTGGAAGCCATCATAATCTATCCAATCCACAGACTAGTGTTACACACAGAAAACATCTAACAAAGTTCTCTTTGAAGTTATGAATAAGGGGGCCCTTCCTTTCCTTAGAAAGGACATATGCAAATGTCTTGTAGTTAGCATAACTGATGCTGAAGGTTTGTTTCTGTCTACTGGCTGACAAGGTAAGGATGTGTCCTTTTCCCTCTGTTACTGAGTCTCACACTAGAAACTCCAAGTTACTGTAGCTAGGCATAAAGAAGAGTCGTTGTGCAGTTCTCCTTCAATTCTCAGCAAGGTTTGTTTGTTTGGCTGGTTGGTTTGAGAGTGTTTGAAGCAGTCACAATTTGTATCCCAGGCTGGCTGCAAATTCAAAATGCTGCTCCAGTCCCAAGTTCCGGAATAACGGGCATGCGTTGTAACAGGTATGTGTTACAATGTCTGGCACATCAAGCTTTTTGTGTGTGTGTGAATATAGACAAACTTACTCTAAAGCTTTTGTGGCAAGGCATAAGGCATCACTTAAACTATTTTGAAAAAGAAAAAGAAAAAAAAAGTGAGAGAATGAACACTTCCCAGTGTTCTTATTCTGTAGATACAATGATCAGCAAAGTGTGGTAATGGAACATAACAGAGGTGGGAATACACCCATAGAGATACTCCAATAGATTTTTTAAGATGCAAAAAACTATTTAGTAGAGATAGGCTAAACTTCTGAACAAATGGTGCTAGAGCAGTTTACATCTGTACTATAAAATACATTTAATCTTTGTCCCTGGTTGCTGGCACAGAGCTAAACCTTGGAGTGTCTTGGTATGAGTGTCATTTGTTCATAAGAAACTCCTTTCAGGGCTGGAGAGATGGCTCAGCGGTTAAGAGCACTGCCTAGTGCTCTTCCAAAGGTCCTGAGTTCAACTCCCAGCAACCACATGGTGGCTCACAACCATCCACAATGTGATCTGGTGCCCTCTTCTGGAATGCAGGTGTACATGCAGATAGAGCACGCATATGCATAAAATAAATAAAATAAATCTTTAAAAAAAAAAAAAACTCCTTTCAGCCACACTTTATGTTGATAGGGACCCTAGATTGCATTGGTAAAGGGCCTGGTCACCAGAGAATTAGCAGATGAAATCTTGAAGCCCCTTCAACTTAAAATGAAAACAAACAAAAAGCCTGTTGGTTTGGCAAGTGTGTATGTGCTGGTAGGGTGGTCTCCTATCTCCCACTCTCTCACTCAAACCTTACCCACAATATTGCTTTTACAGGGCTGTTCCTGATTTTTTATCCTTCACAGTAAACCAGTAAGCAGAGGCCAAGTGTGTTCCTGTGTTCTGTGGACTGTTCTAGCAAACTGGGGATGAAAGCATGGTCAGCCTGACTAAGTGTGGGTATCTTGCAGTTGGTGTCTAAAGTGAGACCAAGTCCTTGGCCTGCTCAGTTCCACTAGTTCTGAGTAGTGTGAGAACTGGATTGGATTGTGGATACCTAGTTAGCTTTGGAGAATTGGTTGGTGTTGGAAGGTAAGCTGTTAGAAGAAAGGATATCCAATATCCATGGTTGGTGGATGGAGATGAACTTCAACATAAACTTAAAAATATACAAAAATAACACAAAATTTGTAATGTGCTTAAATGTAACAGCTAAAACTATGAAACATCCAGGGCTTGGGACTCAGCATGGGTTGTTAAAGTTGACACTAAAGAACATGGACATATTCATAAAATGCACATGTAATTTAAAATCCTTTGGTAAAAGTCATGGTAAGGACATAAAAAGCAATATAATGGGAGAAAGGATTTGCAAACTGCCTGACAGCTTATAGGTAAAAATAGCTAAAGATTTATTGAAACTCAACATTCACTTAAAAACTAGAAAATGGGCTGGGTGGTTGCATCACATGCCTTTAATTCCAGCACTCAGGAGGCAGAGGTAGGCCAATTTCTGTGACTTTGAGACCAACCTGGTCTACAGAGGGAGTTCCAGGACAGCCAGGGTTACACAGAGAAACACTGTGTCAAACAAAATACAAAAACAATAAATTGAAAATGGATGAAACACAGATACTTAAGAGGATAAGTAGGTGGCAAATAACCATGAAAATATGCTCAACATTATTGGCCATTAGGGAAATGGAAACTAAACTACAATATTATCAGTACAGTCAGAACAGCTAAAAGACTGATAACCACCAAATACTGGTGGAAGTGTAAAATGACACAGCTCTAGAAATGGGCATGGCAGTTTTTCATTGGTTTAGTTTTTAACATTAAGCATATGCTTTATGACAGCAACTGCATCGTGGGCATCTATCTTCCCTTAAAAGTGAGTAATGTTCACACAAAAACCTGAACATGACATTTCCTCGCGTTTTTTAAATATCAAATTTTGGAAGCAAGCCTAAACCCCAACTGGTGAATGTATATTCTCCAATTCTAAGCAGTAACGAGGAACATACTATTCATACATACTAATGGATTCTAAAGGAATTGTGTACAGTGAAAGAGTATTTCAAAAAGCCATGTACTATGGGTAACATGAAATCTGTAGGGACAAATCTGCATTGAGAGACCACACATCAGGGGTCAGAGGTGGTGGGTGTGATTGTTAAAAGTGAAACTATTCCGATTGTGGTAGGAGTTAAAATTCTCAGAACGGAATAAAATACTTTTATGTATGTAAATGAGGAATGAAACCAACTCAGTGATAAGTTGTTCAGTTACACATTTTAAAAATCATGCCAGACGGCCAAATGGCTTTCAGGTCTGTTGTGGAAAACAGCTTTCTTCTCTGCAGGAGCGGCATCCTCTGGCCCTGTGTTTTTTTCTTGTTGCTCAATGTGGTGCCCAGCAAAGATTTGGCAAACTGTTTAAATTCAGTTTGCTCTTTGGATCTTTAAATGTTGCCAGCCAGTGTCTCTGACCTCTGTGTCTTGGCGCCTGTCTCTCGTGGTGTTTCTCTTATAGTGGTTATTTAGATTTGTTTGCCCGTACTGGGTCTGCGCACTTGTCTTTTGATAGTTGAGGATCTCGAGTCTCCATTTGTGCTGGGTCCCCATTTTTGTGTTTGTAGGTTTCCATCTCCTTAGTGTCTCTGTGCCTCATTCCTGTGACTCAGCCTCCACTGTCTTTGGGTCTTAAGGTGCCTGCGTGTTTCTGTTTCTAAAGTCCGTATTTTCTGGTCTTTGTCTCCGCCTCAAGGGTTCTGGTGGTCTTAGCATTTTTTTTTTATTTTATTTTATTTTTTTTTTTTGTTTCCGTTTGTTTACTCCGTTGGCATGGCATCGGAAGTGACGTAGGCGCGGGTGGTGGGGGGCGAAGCGGAGTCAAGCCTTCCCTCTGATTGAATGGCGGTGCTGTCAGAGTAGCTTCGCCCCGCCTGGGTCTGGCGAACGACCCCGCGGCATGCTGGGAGTCGCAGTTTCCGGCGCTGCAGGCCGCACACGCGTACTGGAGTTGGTCGCCATCGCCGATCGGTGTTCGAGGCTGCGGGAGCCGGTGGGCTAACGCTGTGCAGCAGGTGGGTCGGGCCGCCCCGCGCCCTCCTACGCGAGACCGTAGGGGTTCGGCTGGTGTGCAGGGTCTGCAGAGGGACGGACCTGCCTTTTGTGGGCTGGGCCAAGAGCAGAGACCTTGGGGTACCACCTTGGAAGTGCGGCCCCAGGTGCTGTACCCTGAAGGGGAGCTAAGGCCCTTGCGTGGCGACGTGGCCTTGGGCTGTGCTTAAATTTGGAGCCGGGAGGGCAAGATTGATGAGCTGTGAGGGAGGCCTTAAAGCTTTTTGGTGGGGGGTGTGGCTCTGGAGCGCTGTAGGCGAATGTAGCGTTGCGAGGTGCGGTGTGGGGCGTGAATCGCGCGTGTGGCGTGGGATGGGGCCGATTCCAGGGTGCGGTGCTAACGTGTGGCGTGGGAGTGCCACGCGTGAGATTTTAGCTCGGAAACGCAGTACGCTAGTGTTGTGTCAGGAAGGGCTATCTGGAGGACGCGTGGGATAGGCTAGGGTCTTGGGTTGTGATTTCAACGTGTGTGGCGGACTCGGGGCGAGTTTGAGAGATTCTGACTGGTGAAGGCCTAATGCCGCCGCTTCTTAGATGTATGTAGATTAGGGTAGAGGGAAGGAGACTGCAGCAGGTGGAGAGGAGGGTGGCATTAGGAGGGTGGGTGCAGTGGAGGCCACTAGGTGCAGGTTCTTGTAGGATGAGAAATCCACAGAGGGGAAAAGATGAGTATGTATAAAGGCCAAGGAGGGCTTGGGGACCCCTGTCTTTGTGTCTTGGAGTGGCAGTTGAGGGTATCCATAGGTATATGGGAGTGGGAGGAGAATGGGAAAGTGGGGGAGGGTTCTGGGAGAGAGTCCACTGACCTGAGGGGTAAGAAGAGGCTTTAGAGTGTGGGGGTTCACTCTGTTATGGGTGCAGAGGTCACTTTTGGGCCTCTGTCCAGGAACTCCTTTCCCAGCAGAGGGGTGAGAATGGTGTTTCAGGTGCGGAGGGCTAGGGGAGGAATAGAGAACATTAGTTTTCCCATTGCTACCTATGAAAGGGCAGGTAATGGTTCTGTAGACCATTGATGGTTGGCTTTTACACAGAACAACTCCAAGGTCATAGAAATCCTTCCTACCTTGTGTCCAGATTCCACCTGTAGAGTTTTGTCTCCTTTCCTTACCTCTTTCTAACTCTAGCAGTGCTTCCACTGGCAATCCTTTCCTTTGGCCAATAGTTTGTATCTCAGCCATCCTCTTGGAGGGCATATTGAGTGCTACAAGATCATCCTTCCACATTCTAGCAATGTCCTGTGGAAGTTCCCTTTCCTGCTCTGAAGCCAGAACAGGGCCCCATATTACAGTGAACCTTTGTTTCTCTTGATATTTGGGTCTGTGATCTTGGTTTTCTTTTAGGAAACCCAGGCCAGTTTGTTTATATTTGTTTGATTCTGTGTGGCCTCATATGAGAATATAGAATATATTCTTGACAGGGACCACAGAAAGCAGCCATTTTAGTAATGAACCCTTGTGTATGCCTTTGCATTCTTTTAAAGGTACATTTGAACTTTTTGTAATTTATGTTAATCTCTGTGTGACTACAGGGAAGACCATGTGACTAGTTCCCACTGTCCCTGTGAGATTAGCATTCATTCATGGATTATCATTAGATTCTAGTTAGTGGTTAGAAAAGATGACATTTTGTTTACAGGGCCTGAGAACATGGATTTGTTTTCAGCTAGGGTGAGAGCCTGCAATGAGGATTCCTTGGGATTCCCCTAGCTCAGGTGTCCACCCACCACCTAGTTTTCTTTTTCTCAGTTTCAGCACTTCAGGCACAGAGTACAACTCTCAACACCTAATTAAATCACACATCAGTGTCTCCTGAAGCCTGTGGGTCAAACTCCAGGAAAACCCATCCAAGGCAACTTTTGGGCAGCCACAAACTGGTGGGGTCATTATGCATCATGGTATGCCACAATCTGTCTTTGTACCGGGAGTGTGGCCTCATTCATGCTATTTGGTTCCACTGGGTCTTCTGCCTAGTAAGTCCTTGTGGCAGTGTAACCAGGTCTAGGGCCAGGTAAAGCAAGTAAACCATATTTAGGACTAGATGTCTCTTGAGATTCCAAGATGGCCTCATCTTCCTGGTCCTGACTACCAGGGCTTCATTATGAAGGGTGTTGGCTGTCCAGGTCATGCTGTTGCCTCCTGTTGCCAGATGAGTCTTCTTTTCAGGCAAAGGACATAGTGACAGATGGTTCTTCCCTATTCCCAAGGGTTGATAGGGTACTCCACTGCTTAGGCTATAGGCTTATCTGTGCTTCTTCTTGGTCTTTTGTGTTGCAGGGCCCCATACCTCTTCTTTGTTCAGGGCAGGACAGGTAGAGGAGGAGACAGGTCCCAAACAGTTGACTGAGGGCTGCTGTGCCACCTGGAAAGGAGAGATGATGGCTATATTATGACCACAGTGGTGAAGTGGATGTGGGGAGGACCAGTTAGAGATTCCAGGCAGGGAGGACTTAATGAGGAATTTTGAGAAAAAAGGATAGAACAGCTATGCCAGTTTGCAGGTAGGATACTGAGCCTAGCACTCAACTAGTCTGTGAAATGTTTTCCCTGCCTACTCCTTGGGTTTGCTCTTTGTCTCCACAATTAGACGCTTGTGAGACTCTGAAGATGACAAGAGCCCCAAGCAGGGCTTGGTAGGATGAACCTTTCTGTGTGGACATCTTAGCCCAAGTTCACAGTTAATTTGTGGACACAGGTGCTGTATAGGATGCCAGATGTGTAAAGAAAGCAAAATTACTTGACCACATAACTGTTCATTTGCAAGGTAAGAATTCTGAATCTACAGCCTGGTGGAATAAAATGTGGCTATGTTGTCGCACTGGAGCTGACATTACATGTCATATCAAAAGATGCTTCAGGAGAATCAAAGGTAGAATATGGGTAAAGAAAAGAGCCCAGAGTGGAAGTTCGAAGATCAACTTCGAGGCTGAATGAAAGGAAGTTGTATAGAAACATTTCATGGTATGTGTAGGGCTCTGGGTGCCTTGGTATAGGACAAAGGTGAGTAGTCACCACCAAGACAACCTCAAGGGCTTAAACTGTTATCCGAGGCCTTACATTTGCTACCTTTGTTTTAGGAGAATGAATGAGAGAATGCATTTTAAAACTTGAGGTAATGAAGGAAACCCAAAGTAAATCAGGTTTTGGAAACTGGAAATTTATTTTTAAGATAGTTGATTTTGATGAGAAGATTCATTAGAACATTAAGTGGTTGAAACACAGGTTTAAAACAAAATTGTCAGGATGAAGATGGGATAGATGATGACAAGATGGAGCCAGGTAGAGTTCTTACCTGACAGCTGTAAGGAAAACAAACAGTTTACCCACCCTCAGTGATAAGTCACAAGAAAATGCTAAGCTGTAGTGGGTGGGTGTTGTGGTCTGGGGATCCTCAGTGCCTATCCTGGGCTGAAAAGGAATGGGTGCTGCCATTGTAGGGCAGGGTGAGACTGACCCTGAGGCTGGGGTGTTCTATTCCTCCATTTGTCCTTCAGAGAGGTCCTAAATGACCCCAGATAGATAGATGTGAGATACCATATTAGACATTATAGCATGCTGTTCAACAGAAAAATGCATTTTATAAAAGGTATAGTGAACAAATACAGAAGCCAGAACTGCTAGGCCCATAGTGATCTGTCAGTAAATAACCTTGTTTTCCTAGGGCTCAGATTTTAACGTGGGAGACAAGCAATATGCAGATATAAAGTAGTATGATAGAGGTGTGTGTGAGAGGACATGTAGGGAATATAGAGGGAGGGACCATATCAGAGTCCAGTCCTGTGAAGAATGAGAAATGTGCCTGTAGAGTAAGATAGGGTAGGTAGGGGAAGACAATGGTGATATTTTTTGATGGTGTTAGCTACTATGGTCATGGAAAGATTTTATTTTGAATTTCTGAAAATTGGTTTTAGAAGAAAAAAATGGTTCCTTTGTGTGGTTCTGTCAATGACAATGATACTGGCTTTAGATTTTATATGCCAGTGCTTTGCCTTCATGTATGTGGTATATGTATACCTTGTGCCCTCAGAGGTCAGAGAGGGCATCAGATGCCCTGGAACTGTACTTAGATACTTCTTGTTTTGGGAAACTAAAGTCCCATTAATACATAGTTAGATGTTAAACTGATGTTGTATTTTGGAGATAACCCCAATTTGCTGTGATGCAACCTACATCCTATACACAATACACACAGAATGAATTTACTGATATTATATAGTATATTCATCTAGCTTTATAATTCAAATTGCCTGGAAACTTTTCATATTTTATCTTACTCATGACTTTAAAAAAACTATTAATACAATCTTATATAAAGTTGCCCTTTCCAATTCTTCTTTTTTTTATCTATTCAAGTAGAAAGCTGAAATTCTATTGACAATAGTGAGCAGATTGCTTAGAAATAATTCTGCATGAGACCTGGGTATTGTGGGTACATGGTTGTACTCAGACACCCTCCTTCATTCTCTTTCACCTTAATGTGCCATGGCTGGGGTCTCACTATGTGGGCATCTGTTTTGTTGATGTCCTTTGCTTTTCCTTAGGTCCTGGTACTGCTGACTTCTCCTGGGTACCTTGTTATTGTTGCTGTCTCTGCTGAGTTCTTGGCTAGACACAGTTGCATTTCTGTGGAGGCCTGGGAAGAAGATGCTGCCTTTGGAGAGGGTGTTGACCTCCCCTAGAAGCTCCCCACCCCACCCTGAACCACCTACTCTGAGGTCAGAAGATACAGCCCAGCAAGAAGAGCCTAGCCAGCAGGATGAACCCAACCAGGGGAAAGGATTTATTAAGCAACAAGAACCTATCCTGCAGGAGGAATCTGGGAGGCAGGATGAACCCTTCCAGAAAGAAGAACCAATCCAGCTGCTAGAACCTAGTCAGAGGGATGAGCCCAACCAGGGGGAGGAATCCAGTCAGCAGGGTAATCCTCCCAACCAGCGGGAAGAATCCAGTCAGCAGGGTAATCCTCCCAACCCAGAGGAAGAACTCAGTGAGCAACAAGAACCCAGTCATTGCGATGAGCCGAGTCAGGAGGAAGAGTCTATCCAACTGCAAGAACCCAGCCAGGGAGAAGGACATGGCCAGAAGTTTGTACCATTGCAGCAGGAAGAACCTATGCAGCAGGATGAGCCCAGCCAGCAGGAAGGCTCCATGCAGCAAGATGAGCCCATGGAGCAGGAAGAACTCATCCACCAAGAGGAGCCCATCCAGCAAGATAAACCCATCCAACAGGAGGAATCCATTCAGCAGGAAGAACCTATCCAACAGGAAGAATTCATCCAGAAGGAGAAGCCCATCCAGCAAGATGCTTCCATCCAACAGGAATTGATCCGGCAGGATGAGCCTATCCAACAGGAATTGATCCAGCAGATGGAGTCCGTTCAGCAGGATAAGTCCATCCAAAAGGAAGAATTCATTCAGCAGGAGGAGCCTATCCAGCAGGATGAGCCCATCCCACAGGAACTGTTCCAGCAGGAGGAGTCCATGCAGCAGGATAAGTCCATCCAAAAGGAAGAATTCATTCAGCAGGAAGACCCTGTCCAGCAGGAGGAGCCTATCCAGCAGGATGAGCCCATCCAACAGGAACTGTTCCAGCAAGAGGAGTCTATCCAGCAGGGTAAGTCCATCCAAAAGGAAGAATTCATTCAGCAAGAGGAACTCATTCAGCAGGATGCTTCTATCCAACAGGAACTCATCCAGCAGGAGGAGCCCATCCAAGAGGAACTGTTCCAGCAGGAGGAGTCCATCCAGCAGGAGGAGCCCATTCAGCAGGTAGGGCCCAGTGAACAGGAGGAACCCAGCCAACAGAAAGAGCCTAACCAGAAGGATCAACCCAACCAACAGCAGGAACTCAGCCAACAGGAAGATCCTAGTCAACAGGAGGAACCCAGCCAACGGGAGGAACTTAGCCAACAGGAAAAGCCCAGCCAGAAGGATCAACCCAACCAACAGGAAAAGCCTAGCCAGCAGGAGGAAACAGAAACCATCACTGAGAGATCTGCTGCTGACCTTGAGTTTTCCCGCCTGCGCTTTCGGGAGTTTGTCTATCAGGAGGCAGCCGGGCCTCACCAGACTTTGGCCAGGCTTCATGAGCTATGCCGCCAGTGGCTGAGGCCCGAGGCCTGCTCCAAAGAGCAGATCCTGGAGCTGCTGGTTCTGGAGCAGTTCCTGGGCATCTTGCCAGACAGGGTCCGTCCCTGGGTGGTAGCCCAGTATCCTGAGAACTGCAAGAAGGCTGCCTCCCTGGTGGAGGGTCTCTCTGACATCCTGGAGGAGCCAGGTGAGGCTGCCACCCCAGAAGAAAGCATGCCTTAGAGGAGACGGGCAGGAGGTCCTGGAAGGATTGGAATCTGCAACATAGAGTTCAGACCCCAGCCGTGGCTTTCCTGAGAGTGTAGTCACCCCATGTGTTAAGGGGTACAGAAACAACCATCCCTGAGCTGGTAAGGGAGCTCCTCAGTCACCAGGGATCCGAGCCCCTACTTCTGTGCCCAGTGGCATCTCCTTCAGGCTTGCCTCATGGACTAGGACACTGCCTTGGGTTCCTGCCCTCACATTTGCTTTCCAGATGTTAGGAAGGAGGAGAAATGGAGGGCAACCAAAGGCAGGTACCAGGCTCTTAAAAACTAGGTAAATATTCTGGGTGCATCGGTAGCTGGAGGTTTCCTCCATGTCTAAAGGTGGGGTGTGAGAGATGGGTGGTGATGGTCTCTGGGAGCCTAGGGGCTCGGGTCATACCTTGGGTCCATATCTGGCCCATTGTGGATTTGCTGTGTGGTTGTTAGCATGTGTCTCAACCCATTGGAATCACTATTGCCTTGATTGTACACAGGAATGATGTTGTGCTCCCCTGGTGGGTCATCATCTTCATTCAGTGAGGGAGACTATGAGAGATGTCCTGAGCCCCTGCTCCTACCACGTGGGCTGCTGAATCCCAGCAGAGACCTAAGACCTAGGGACATCCTGGTACACCGTGATACATGTAAGTGCCCTCTTACAAGCAGCAGTCCTCTATCCTTGGCTGGCCTTCACTGAGGAGGTGGATGGGGGTCTGTGGTTGGGAAAGGGAACATGTGGTTGTTGGAGGCAGCATAAAAGCCAGGGAGAAGCCAGGTAGCAAGGCACGGATGTCTGTACTGCAGCTGGGACTTGGTTCTGTAGATCCTTGTATATATTAGATGTGTTCTTTTTTTTTTTTTCTCAGTCTGCCTTGCAAAATTTGTCAGACCTACATGGCTATCAACCAAGAAATAATTTCATTGTGGATATAATTCAGTGCCAGCATAGGATGGTGCCCATTAGCAGCATGAGGTTCTGAGTTAAAACCTCAGTACGGCAAAAAAAATTTTTTTTCTCCTACTCCATTTCATGTCCTTCTGCACATCACATGTGTACAGAAGGTCTGTGGGACCATGGTGTACTTGTGCCCTCATTTGTTATTCAAATAGCGGAGCTGTGATCAAAATTTTGGCTCCTCAGCTGCTCAGCATTCTATATACTCAGCATTTCCATTTTGTTCTTTTAAATATAGGGTGTGGCATGGTGTCCTAACAACCGCTGGACAGAGGGCACATACACTTTAACATCCTTAACCAATGATTGTCCAAAACCTTTGTGATGCATTCAAAGCCAGCATAGTAGAATGCCCGCTTGCCCTGTATGTTGTTTTTCTACCAATCTAGTTGGCACAAAAAAGGAGCCCTTCCTTTGTGATCTGAATTGGCATTTCTAGGGTTACCGATGAGCTGGAATATCTATTTATTTATGTGTGTCCGCCCTGCTCTGTGGACACACATAAATAAATTACAGACAAGCAGTGTCGATTAAGCTTTGGGACCTGTGGAGGAGGAGGAGGAGGCCTTTCTACATATGTCCTGGGCCTGTGTGGGAGGCACTGGGATATGCTTATTTTGCAGTTACACAGCCAATGAGAACTTGTCTCCTCAGCTCCTCTTCTTCCAGCCTGGCCTACTCTGGAGTCTGTGCATCTGGATCAAGAGCATACAGAGAGAGAAAAGAATGAAAAGGCTAACTCTGTCACAGCTGCACTGAAGGTGGGTGAAGGGGCCACTACTGGCCCTGGGAGGCTGATCTTGTCCAGCAGCTCAGATGGTCTTTCCCTTCTGACTGTTGACTTTGCTCCTTCTCTCAATATTTAAGACTCTGGCACAGCAAAGGATTATGGGCTCAAATGTCTATAGTGCTGTGGCTGAGAAAGCTGCCCTTGTGGAAACTCAAGGGTAGAACCTCTGGAAGGGCATTGGCTCAGTACAACTTGGGGTGGGTCAGAGCTGTTGTTTCACAAACTATTATCATCTCCACAGGAGCCTCTCCAGTCGGAATGGGACCGCCTGGACCCCACAGAGGATAACCTGACTAGTTACAGCAAGCTGCTCTTGTGGGGTGAGACCCACCTCCCACTGGCTCTCGTTCCACCCTGCATCCTCTTCCAGAACTGTTGCCATAGAATATTCTGACCCCAGAAACTGTAGTTGGGACACCAAGGGTGATTTAAGTGTTTGAAGCTGGATATGTTTTAAGTGTCTTTGAACTAGGATTTGTTTGCCAAGTTCTCCACCTGTCCTAGTCTACACTTTTGAGTTCCATCTGGGGTCTGGGGCTTTCTGTTTGCAGCCCTGGCCTGTGAGAACTGAAGCATCTGGATTCAGAAAGGCTTCCTGGCTCTGAGCTTCTAGCACTCCCACCTTGTTAGGGAGGAACTGGGCCTGAGGGATGGTCTTTCACTGAAGTTCTTTCTGGAATCATATCTAGACTTCTGAGGTCTATTTTTGTTCTAATTCTGTATTTTACTTTTTTATTGGTACTGGAGATTGATCCAGGATCTCACAAATGCTTGGCATGTGTCCTGCTACTGAACCCATTTTAGGGTATGTCTTCAGCTTTGCTCCCCTCTGGACATTCCCCATTTCCTACCTGTTCCATAGGTAGCTCCCAGCCTCATGTAAGACCTTCCTCTTTGCCTCTACTGCCTTCTTTAGAAACCTCAGCTTTCTAGGGCCTCTGACTAGAGGGCAGCTGGGGTGGTGGTGGTGGGGACAGGAATTATCCTGATGCAGAGAAAAAGGTAGTTGTAATCTGCATCCCGAGACCCAGTGGGACATGAAGCCTCTTAGTTTTCTTTGTCTGTGCCTCCTTTACTCTTTCTTTTTCTCTACACCTCAGGGTGTCAGTTTTTCCAAGCTGCTCCATCCTCCCTGCTTGAGACAGAGGAACCTTGTGCGGTGGAAGAACTGCCCGGAGGCACCCTCTCAGGTGAGGTTGTGTTAGGTGGTGCTAGGTAGGGCCCTGGTGGGGGTGTAAAGGGCACACCTCTCTTTTGAGGTGGGTGGGGCTCCTCATACTTCCATTAGCTCAGCAGAGACTCCAGCTTTGACTTTATTCATTTTCCTATCCACTGTGTAGGAGCACAATGCCATTTCATTATTTCTTGCTGCATAACGAACTCCTCTAAGACATGTCACCCAAAAGACGCTGCATACTTGTGATCTGTCAGTTGACTGAGCTCAATGCTGTATACCTACTCCGCTTTTGGTGATACTGAGAGCCACACACAAAGCTACAGTCATCCAGAGGCCTATCTAGGGCGCAAATGTCCCAGTGGTCTTCCACACACTACCAATGACACTGGCTCTCAGTGGACCTCAGTTTTTCTTATCACCTCTCCAAAGGTCTGGCTTTGGTTTTCTCACAGATGCCTCTGAGTTTCATGGGGAGAATCCCAGAGGGTAAAAGCACATACTACACCTCTGTGTGTTTTGTGTGCGTGCCACAGCTGATTTCAGGACCAAGCCAGAGACTATGGTGGTTCACTAAGGGTCATAGGTGTAATTTGAACTCATTTAGTCCTTACTGGTGACAGACATGTCCCTTGTACCATCTCATAGTTCTCATCTTCCATTGCCAAATCACCTCAGTCAGAAAGGTTGCTTCAGATCATAGCAGGAAGGAGGCTCCTTACCATTTGAATTTCTGACCAGAATATAGTCACATGGCCACCTTAACTTACAAAGCACCCTGGAGTGATGTTCAACAGTGAGCTCAGCAGACCTTCAGTGTCAAAGAAGGGCCTGCAGATTGGGAGGAGAAGAACAGATAATGGGTCTTGTGAGGCTTGTGATTCTGAGTGCTGCTGTGTGATGTCTGAGTTGTAAAGAAGGTTAGGCTGTGCATGTCAGACTTCTCTGATGCCCTTTCCTTGTGCTCATCTCTTTGGGCCTTACACTTTATTTTCTTGATTTCTGCTCAAGTCAGTTTTTGTCTCAGAGTCAGGGAAATAGGACTGCTTACATTTTGACTTTGTTTCAGACAGCACCAGACAGCAGGAAAGCAAAGAACATGTATGTGAGGAAGTCTTCATGGGGGAGACACTGATGGAGAGGCTTTCAGGAGATGTTCCTGTTAGTTCTTCGATAGATACTGACCTGGTAGAGGAACAGCAACCTCAAAAGGCTCTGGGTGCTGAGGATGAGGATTCAAGCCCTGCCAGTCCCCAGAGGCAGTCAGTCATCCAGCAATCAGCCCAGGACAAGGATACTCCGCATCAAGGCACTGGGACAAAGAGGCCCCATCCAGATGATGAGGATGAAGAGGACCCTCAGTGTCTTTCCAGTGCCAGCAGCTACCAGCTACCAATAGATACAGGGAAGGTGCATCATGTGGATGGCCATAATTCTGGGCAGGATCCAGGAACTTCTGCAGGATGCCCTGTAGCTGATGAGTTTGATGCATCCCAAGGAAAGCCCTACAAATGCAGTGAATGTGGGGAGGCCTTTGCATGGATCTCAGACCTTATGGAGCATCACAAGAGCCACAGCAGTGAGACATGTGATGTGAGCCAGGGCTGCTAGGAACCTTTCCAGTTCAGCTTGGTTGTGGTCAAGAGTCAGATATAAAAAAAGAAAAGCCACACCCAGAGCCCTCTGCCACAAACAAAACTCACTGGTGGGAAGATTGGCAGTTCCTAGTGTGTGGCTGGTTTTCCCTGTATGACCTGAGGTGTAAGGCTGAGCAACTCTGCTTTGAGTGCCCCAGGACATGACAGTTGTAGCATGAGTGATCCTTAAGCCTCATATGTGGTGGTTGCTCCCTGTGGGCACATCTGTACTTATTTTCTGTACACTAATGTAATGAAAACAGCCAGAAAGGGCAGGGCCCACAGGAAGCCCTCATCTTAGAAACACACTTTGGGCCAATAATCTATCCTGTAAGCCACCAGATGTGAGAGAAGACACCATTTCTGCAGTGTTTTAATACCACTCATAACTCTGGTCATTGTACAGTGCTGAGTTGCCTTAAAGTATGCGATCTGTTGGCGCTTTCTTGAGCCCTCCTTGCCTCAGTTGCTTCTCCTCGAGTTTCCTATTCACATGTAATTCTTGCCATCTATTTTGGCCTTTTTATAAATACATGATGTCAGGTTGACTTCTGAATCCTCAAGTCACTTAGTTCAAGTCACATGTCTTTTCACATATGGAGTGGCTTGCAAAGATCACAAAAATGCTGATTTCAGACTGTTGGGTTTTCAGCCCAATATTGAATTGTGAAATCCAGTTAATGGATCGCCACTGGCATTACAGAACAATGAAGTAGAATAAAGTAGGTCAGAATGCATCATGTAGTAAAGGCAAGTATTGTTTTGTGAAACTTCTCAGCTGAGTATCTAATATAGCTGGCTACCATGTTAAATGTATGTTGGGGGTATGACCAAAACAGGTTAAAAATACTAACAAAGGTTAAAGAAACGGTATGTGTCTGAGCTAAGAGAACCAAATGTGGCCTGCATAGCTGATCTTGTGGCTTTGCTTTTAAATTCAGATTACAACATTGTTTCTTTTGCCTTATAAATGCAATTGCCCTGCAGATACAGAAAGGGTGTCTCTTTCTGTCAGTGTTTGAGCAGGCAATTTGTGTAACCCCCAAATCAGAGGCTTACCATAATAAAGTATTTATTTCTTCATTCATATTATAGTTCATGGTTTTGGGATTGTACAGTTGCATCCTTGAGTATTGGTGACAAGGACGTTCTTCCTGCAGTGAGTCTGGGATCCAGACACCATCCCTGCTGTAGCTTTCTTTTTTTTTTTTTTTGGTTTTTCTAGACAGGGTTTCTCTGTTTAACAGCTCTGGCTGTCCTGGACTCACTTTGTAGACCAGGCTGGCCTCGAACTCGCAAAGATCCACCTGCCTCTGCCTCCCAAGTGCTGGGATTAAAGGCGTGCGCCACCACCGCCTGGCTGTAGCTTTCTTTCTACAGGACTCTTAGAACATGTGGAGAAGCCTGTTCCCTTTACCCGGAAGAAGACATAAATCACTTCCATTCACAGAACTTTAAAGCAGTAGTTCTCAACCTGTGCAGGTTCATGTTAGATCCTGCATTTCAGATATTTACATTATGATTCGTAACAGTAGCAAAATTACAGTTATGAAGTAGCAACAAAATAATTTTATGTTACCATGGTATGAGGAACTCCATTAAATGGTCTCAGTATTAGGAATGTTGAGAACCACTGCCTTAGAACCGATCAGATGGCATCATCTGTAAGGATTCTGGCACTGCCTCTTTAGGTGCTTCTCTGCTAAGCTGAGCTAAATTTTTTTCTGGTAAAAAAAAATTAAAATTTCCTAATTCATTGCAAGTACAGGCCTCTTAGCCTATTTTCTCTTACTACCGTTGATATTCCTGTGCTATATCCTAGAACTCCATATGTGTGTGTGTGTGTGTGTGTGTGTGTGT
>CAJQZJ010032290.1:38273-51875 GCA_907164525.1 Lophiomys imhausi
TGTGTGTGTGTGTGTGTGTGTGTGTGTGTAAGTGAGCCAGTGGGAGGGAGGTCTGTTTTCCTATTCTAAAGTTGAGATTGCAGGAAAGGCACAAAAATTAAGGATGTAGGTGCACTCTATCCAGACCTGCTGTAGTGACTAACACTTTGCCCAATGTGCCCATGCTTAACATGTGTACATACTTCCTCCTCTGTCTTGAGGGTGTGCAATGCCCATGTGCCTCCTGTTGTGATACCATTTGCTCACCTGTTTAGAGTGTCAGGCAGTATGTGGGGAGATACTTTGTGATATGGTAAGTATCCTACTCCTAATCAAAGTTCCAGTCCTATATTTATCATTTGTTGACAACTGCCCAAATCAAGTCCTTACCAAGAAGTTTACATAGTGATTTTCCCTCTAGTTTATCAGTTGATCCCAGCATTCTACAAGCTCACTCTCCTTTTGTTACTTGTCTTTGTTACTAGAATGGACCACAGATTTCTCAAGTAGTACATATCTTTCAACTAGATTTAGGTCCAAGAGCCCATAAAGCCACTGATCTTAAACTGATCGTTCCTATCCATCTATCTGTAGCCAAACAAAGAAGAAGCAGGGACAGGATGAGTCATGTAACAAAGGAGGTTAGAAGAGCTGAACAGCTATTGCAGTGGCTAAATGTGTCCAGTTAGCACCTGAAGAAATGTAGCTCCAATGAACTGAGGTGCAAGCGATCAGCACATTATATTTCAAGGACAGCCTATACACATTGAGCAGTTATGCTAGAATGGTAATAGAGCATACAGGGGTAAATATTAAACTAATTGCACCTGCTTCTTGAGAAGTTTTGTTTTTGCTCTATGGGTTTGGGTTTTTGCCTAGTTTTGTTTCTGTGTGCAGGCTCTTAGAGCTCAGCCTTGCCTCAAGTTTGCAGTGTAATTGAGGATAACCTTCAATTCCTGATCCACCTGTCTTAACCTCCCAAGTGCTGGGATTATAGGCCACCAATTAGGCTAGTTTTAATATTTAAATTAAATTTCATGTTTTTGAGGCAGAGATTCTTATATAGACCATGTTGCCTTTGAGTTTCTGATCCTCCTGCCTCTGCTTTCACAGTGGTGGGACTATGGGTGTTTATCAAATGTCAACCCTTGAGACTATTTCGTGTGTATGTGTAGTTACATTTAGAACAACTTTTAGGTTAGTATTCAAAATAATGGGGCTTATCACATCTTCATTCACATGTATCATACATGTGTAGCTCAGTTTTGTTTTTTTCCTGTTCTGGGGATGAAATCTTGAGCCTTGTACACGCTAGGCAACCACCCATATGCACCACTAAGCTACATTTCCAGCCTTTATGTTTTGAGACAGGGTCTCACTATATAACCCAAGCGACTGGGATTACAGCTGTATGTCACCATATTGTAATTTTAAAACTATTTCAATTCCGAAAAGATAACTCACAAGGATATTAAAGAACAATGTTGGAAGAGTAAAATTTTCCACTCCTAGGGAAACTTCAGAATAGTTAAAAATTTATATCCTAGCACTGTGATTAAAATCATTTGATATAAACACCACTGGACCAAAATCAGCCAATATTCTTTAACAAATATGACAAGTCACCAATTACAGGATGTGGTTTTTAGAAAACTATTTGTGGGTTTGGGGTTCAAGGAAAATATTGTAGGCTTTCAAGTTAAATATAAAACAAAAAGTGTTGAAGTTAAATAATAAAACGAGCTTTCAGGTTGAATATAGAAGCAAAAGTTTACCTACCACATGTGGTCAACTAGGAGACAAAAGCAGGAGCACCAAGAATTCAAGGCCAGCCTAGACTACACAGCCAAGTTCAAGTCTAGTCTGGGCTACCCGCGATTCTGTCTCAAAAACAAATGCCAAAATAATAACAAAAACAAAAGGTTACTGAGCATTGAGATTATTAAAAAAAAAAATCAATGAAAAACTACTTTAGGAAAGGAAAACCTTGAGAGAACATAGGGCTCCAATGTGAAGGACTATTGTTCATGAAATGGTAGCTTAACTGAATGAATCTCCTTTTTGTAAAACACCAACACCTATATGTCTAATACCCATGTGTTCTGCAGTAAAAAAATAAATAAATAAATAAAAAATTTAAAGTTACAAATGCTTCCTTCATTACATAAAGCCAGCATTGCTAATTCTAAGTTCAACTGTTGTGCATCTCTACATTTTTTGGTGTCATGCCTGTGATGTTAACAATCAATTCCAAGTGTTGTTGGGCAGTCCCCTGTGAGTGTCATCTGTGGTACCTGCTTCCATTTTACACAGCTGGTAAACTGCTCTAGGGATTCTACCAGGCCCCAGAAGAAACATAATCAACAGTCTTCCACATCTTACTGTACTAGATGCAGCACAGTTTTGAAGAAGAAATTAAAGATCAACAGCACCTTGGCTTATCAATACACTGCTTTATCATTTTTCATTAATAAAGTAGATTACAATGAAGCCCTAATTTTCAATCTAATTGTTACATTTGGACGTTTCTCCTGAGGATACACCATGATTTCTAAGACAGAAAGTCACTCTAAGCAGTTTCCTAGCCACAGAGCCTCTCACTGCAGGTACACAGCTGCTTCGTGCATCCCAGCAGCGTGCTCTGAACAGTGCTTTGCAAGATCAGCATGAATTTTAGGCAGACACAAGTCTGAAACGGTCTCATGACACATCTGACAGAATTAAAAGATTGCCCCGTATAGTGTATATTAGTGTTATACACATAAAGAAAATTGTTATCTCATTAGTTTTAAGTCAAGGAAAAATAATCACTTTTCCAAGTAAAAGAAAAAAGAGTAACTGCTGAGGTTAGCAAAGATGAGTAGTTCTCTTCACAATGTCTTGTATTGTTTTGCGAACTGTGTTATTAGAAATCCTGAGCTTAACATCTTTACAAGTCATCTCAAGCAAATAGGCATTTGGCCAATAATTTAATTCCATACCAATGAAACTTTAGAGGCTAGATTTTTTGTAGGGTGATGTTTGCAGACATCTATAGAATTTTTAGTCTACTCTAAAAGATGACAAGACAAATTACCCTCAGTGAGATCCTGGCCCAATATATTTGTTTTACTTGTATAGTGAAAGGAACTAGTGTTAAACATGGAAGCTTTCAATTCGTGGCACTGACTGATGGTCTACACAGGGGATCCTTCAAAACCTACAATTAAGGAGCCTCCTAGCTGTTCAGCAATACAAGTCCGATTGAGGGTTTCTGGCCTGTTTGCTTGACACTCGTGATTTATGCCTTGAAATGGCGTCCTTCGAGCTTGCATAGATTAGTGATCATTTTGCTTTTCAGAAGCCCTTGTTCTGGTGCCCACATGAAGAACATCAGCTCTTCTTTTCCAGACTCCTTGCTTTCAAAGCTTGCATCATACAAAACATAGCGACAATCTTTTTCAGGAAGCATTCCCACAAAATGCTTGAAAGGATCAGTTATGGTAACATCAACATCTGCAATCATCTCTTTGCTTTCTTCAACAACTATGCACTTTTTGTGTGCATTGAGACAAGAAAATGACAGCCTTCTTTCTTTTCTTGATTTCTTCTGGTGTGGAGCACTTCTGAACTTTCATGTCATAGAAAATGCGACATACTTCATCCACAACCTGACCTCCTGAGGCCATGTTAGCTGTGGCAGATTTTGGGATGAGAGCTAGGAGCCTGGCAGCAAGTCTGTACAGTTTACACCTCACGGTAGCAAGACCAGAAGAACAAGCAGCAAAATTTGAGAACAGAGTAGAGTCACCTAGGAATGGGTGAGGCTCCATGTAAGTAGTTTTATGTCTGAAATCTTCTCATACAAAGCTTTTAAATCCTATTGCACATTAGCTTATTTACTGTAAAATTAGAAGGATGCCTAGCTTAAAGGGGCTTGGGGACTAGACTTAGCTCAGTGTCTGTAGAGGCCCTGGGTTTGGTCCTCAACTCTGAAAAAAAATCATCTTTAAAAAAATACCTAGCTTAACTTTTGTTTTTATTAGGCTGATATTTTGGAATATGGAACTGAAGTCTGTGGGACTGATTGCTATAGAACCTTATCAATTTATTTAAAAAAAATAAGCTGTGTGTTGAGATAGTCAAACATTCACAGAAATTCGATGAAGGTGCAATTTACTTTGGAAACACTTTGCTGTTGTATTTTCTAGGACTAACCCAGCCAATTTGAACTATGTATTCTTTAAAGAATAATTTATTTTTTTAAATGTAGGTTTGCTCTGTCTGCATGTTCATCTACATGCCAGAAGAGGGCATCAGATCCTTTTATTGAACCCAGGACCTCTTGAAGAGCAGCTAGTATTCTTACCCATTGAGCCTTCTCACAACCCTGAACTGTTTATTCTTAAGCACAACTTCAAGAATATGATGTGCCGTAACAACAAATTCTGACTTCATTTAATTCTTTTAAATTTCTCATCACTTTCACAGCTCTGATTTTGAATACGGTGAATTCATGAACACAAATGAAGTCAAAACTCTCAACACACCTGAACTTGTTCAGTTTCTTCTTTGTGGATACTAGAACAGATGAATGAGCATTCAAGGCTGATGGACCTCAGTGTTGATGGTGTCCATATTTACTTACTGTAATGCCTTGAGTTTGATGGCCCCTGTCCTTTCTGAGACCGCTGAAGAGAGTGTGGTACATGAAAGCTTATGTACACTTAGTTCTCATGAGAATGACGATGGTGAGTCTAGTACTGGATGGGTTGGCTTAAGGCTTCCACATATGGAATAGGTCTGCCCAGTATGAGTTCTCTGATGTTTGGTAAGAGAAAAGCTGTGTGTGAAGCTTTGCCATGGTTCCTGAACTTACAGGGCTTCTCTCTTCTCTGGATCTTCTGGTGCTGAGTAAGATGGGTGCTCTGCCTGAAGGACTTGCCACAATCTTGACACTCATAGGTCTTTTCCCCAGTGTGTGTTCTTTCATGCTGGCTGAGTGATGAACTGTGGCTGAAGGATTTCCCAATTCATTGCACCCCAAAAAGCTGGTCCTTGGTGTGAGTACTCTGGTGTTCTCTGAGAAGGGAAGAGAATCCCTAATATCTAGCAAGGAACAACACCAATAAGCTTCTACAGTAGTATGTTTCCACATGATCTTTTTCAAAAACTTCTATAGTATTAGTTCATTTTCCCTGCATTCCCTCATATGCCATGTTCTCCTATTTCCCCATCCCAATTTAAGCTTTTCAGTACCATTATTCCTCTTTAAGTCTTTATACTACTTTGTTCTATCAACCCTCCCATGAAAACACACACACACCTGTGGCCTTTTACAAATTTCCTAGCTTCAGTGGGTATTTCAAATAAAACACACATATCCAAAGACTCAAAGCTAACACCCACAGATAAGAGTTTGTCTTTTGTCATGAAGTTTGTCTTTTTGGGTCCAGGTTGCCTCAGAATGATTGTTTCCAGCTCCATCCATTTATCTGAGAGTTTAATAATTTCATATTTCTTAGCAGCTGAATAGTATTCCATTATGTGAATATACAACATTTTCATTATGTAGTCATTGATTTATACACATACATAAATAAAACTGAAACACAGCCAGGTTTTTTGCAAAAGCAGTAAGTGTTTTTAACCACTGAGCCATCTCTTGAGTCTCTCCTTTGTCCTTTCTGCCATATGATGATGCAGCAAGGTGCCATCAATGGGCCCTCACAAGACACTGGATCTTGGCACATTGCTCTTGGAATCCTCAGCCTTCAAAACTGAGAGGAATACATTTCTATTTTTTATGTGACTCACTCTATTTTGTTACAGCAGCCCAAATAGACTTAAGATGGTGGTAAAGACTATGAGAACACAAAAGGATGACTCAGGTCTACCCTCAGATTTTAAAGCCACTAGGCTGATATGTCTCACTCACCTCGTGTTCTCTGCTTATGGTATTTTCAGGTCAGGTCTGTGGCTTATTAAAAGTTATCTATTGGATGTTTCCTACAATTAAATAATCAAGTTCCTGAAAACTAAGATACAGTCCAGGTATATGGTTTTAGATGTAAGCCCTACACCCATTTTTAATTCAGAACAACTAGAGTCCACAATTCGAGCAGAGCATTAGGGATAGTGAGGCAGTCTTTTTAACAGAGAACAATAGCCCAAAGGTCTGCAGCATCACATTGTGGTACAGGATCCACTGGGAAGATTCCAGTTGACCCAACTCCTCGTGGGTGAGTGAAGTATACAACCAACTCCTGAAAGGTCACTTGCTCCTGAAGCCACATGAATGTCATTAGCTAAGCCAGTCTAGACTCGTTTCTGGTGGGGCACCTGGTTAATAGGAACATTAAATAAGCTAGAAGCGTCCTCTCCAGTTAAGGAGGTGAAAGTCAAAATTTCCCATGGAATCCAGGGGGCCTTGTGGAATATGTGAATAGGGAGCAATATCTTAGGCTAAAAGGTTGTTTCCAATAATTTTGATGAAGAAATATATTTTTTAATGATTTTTATTTTTAATTCTGTATATGTGTAGGAATCGGTGTGTGTGTGTGTGTGTGTGTGTGTGTGTGTGTGTGTGTGTGTGTGTATGTGTGTGTGCACCTTTGCCTGAAAGAGGGCAGAGGCATCAGGTTTTCCTGGAACTAGAGTTACAGGTAGTTATGTGACACCTGATGTGCATATGAAGAATCCAACCTGGGTCCTCTACAGGAGCAGTATGTGTTGCCGACCACTGAGCAATGTAATAAAATGGTGTTGGGGGAATTAACAATAAGTGGCAAAGAATTATGGGCAAGTTAGGGTCCACCAGGAACTGCTCTCCTGAAGGTACCCTTACAGCAGTTATGTCTGGGCAGTGAGGAAGGGAGCATCTGCAAAAACTGTCAGGGTGGACCCCTGTGGGGACCTGTGGCATCAAAATTATTCGTGGATATTCTTATCTCTAATGCTTGCAACCAGAATTGTTTCAGATTTTAATAATTTTTGAAGTTTAGAATATTTGCACAGATATTTTTAGCTTAAAATGTATGAAGATTTTTGATTCTCAGATTAAGGATGCTTCAACCTGTATGCTTAATCCAATGAAACAAAATCCTTGGGGTGGGGGGAGATCGTTAAAAATATAATCCAGGGACTGGCTTGATGGCTCAGTGGTAAGAACACTTCCTGGTTTTGTAGAGAACTTGGGTTCAGCTCCAGGCACCTAGTTGGCAGCTCACGGCCACATGTAAGTCCAATTCCAGTGGATCCTATGCCCTGACTTTTGTGAGCACCTGGCATGCACGTGCTGAATATACACACATGTTTAAGACACTCACACACATGCAGGGAGTAGAATGCCATAATACCAGCAACAAATGCTTGTGTGGATCTGGGGGAAAGGGTTGTAAACTGGTACAGCTACTATGGAAATCAGAGTGGAGGTTCCTCCAAAAGCTAGAAATAGATCTATGATATAATCAACTATATCACTTTTGGGTATGTATCCAAAGGACTCCATATCCTACTATAGTGGTACCTGCACATCCATATTCATTGCTGCTCCATTCACAAGAGCCAGGAAATTGAAACAGCCTAGATGTGCATAAATCAATGACTACATAATGAAAATGTTGTATATTTACATAATGGAATACTATTCAGCTGCTAAGAAATATGAAATTATTAAACTCTCAGATAAATGGATGGAGCTGGAAACAATCATTCTGAGGCAACCTGGACCCAAAAAGACAAACTTCATGACAAAAGACAAACTCTTATCTGTGGGTGTTAGCTTTGAGTCTTTGGATATGTTTGTTTTATTTGAAATACCCACTGAAGCTAGGAAATTTGTAAAGGGCCACAGGTGTGTGTGTGTTTTCATGGGAGGGTTGATAGAACAAAGTAGTATAAAGACTTAAAGAGGAATAATGGTACTGAAAGGCTTAAATTGGGATGGGGAAATAGGAGAACATGGCATATGAGGGAATGCAGGGAAAATGAACTAATACTATAGAAGTTTTTGAAAAAGATCATGTGGAAACATACTACTGTAGAAGCTTATTGGTGTTGTTCCTTGCTGGATATTAGGGATTCTCTTGTCTCGCCCTAGCCCTACAAAAACTGGGATTACGGACACATGCTACCACACTCTCCCTCTGGCTTTCATGGGGCTGGGAATTAAGATCTCATTTCATGTTTGTACTTTCCCTACCCAGAATCTCCCGAATTCCACATTTGCAGTATTAATGTAAACATGAGAAATGATGACTGACACCCAGAGCCGTACTCAGTTTAACCATGGAAGCCTGTTTCCTGGGTCCTAGGCAGCTGGGACAGAAGCCCTTCCCTTTGCGTGGGGCAGGGTCCTGGGCCAGCACTCTATCTTCAATACTGGATTTCCGCAGGTGGGATATGTAGGACAGGCTGCTTTCAATCACTGAAATCTTTGCCTCAAGATCGGGTTATTCCAAGTCTTGGGCCAAAGCTTGGACGCCGGGGGCCAGCTACTCCTCAAAGCCCCCCAGATCCCTAGTGGCCTCCGCCTCGGCCTCGCCCTTTTGGTCTCCGAAGAGACCCCACAAGGCTAAAGAAGCTGAGAGAGAGGAGTCCACTTGCGTCTGTGTGGTCAGACCCCTCCCTTCGCCGGCCCAGCCCGACCCCTTCCCTACCTAAACGTCCCCAACTCACCGCTAAATCGCAAAACTAAGGCAGGAGCTTCTCGCTGGAAGTGCGCCTGCGCGCCGACTACACCTCCCAGAGGCCCCTGCGTGCACTTCCGGTCACTTCCCTTGGTCTTCGGGTCAGCGCTCGGGACCCTCAAGCTGTTGGCAGCAAGACTCGGAGTCTCCGGGTAGCTTCCACAACCTGCCACAACCCGACTGGGATGAAACCCAATTCGTCACTTATCACGAACCGACGGAGGAAGGTTGACAACAATTACAAGGGTTGCGCCTCGCAGACGGGCTTAATACTGTAGCTCCCAAAAGGCTGCGCACGGGTTTACATCTCTCGGCTCACCCCAATTCCGCAAACTCTTCCTCTTGGGTGCCAGAAAAGTTGGGTCGCCTGCCTGTTTGTGCCTTCCTAAACTACAATTCCTAGAGGGCCGGGCGCCCCTCACGCATCCGCTTTTGCTTCTGCAGTTGGGTTCTCTGCAGCCTCTGCTTGAGTTTTTTGCTGATTTACCTCATGCTGTAGATCTACTGACTGACAGAAGTGCTAATTTAGGACCTGAGGAAGTTGAGAGAAGTAGTGGAAAGGTGTCCCGGAGATGAAGAGCCCCACGTGTTTGATGAAGAGAGGAGGTCGGTAGTAAATGCCAGGGCGCCCTAGAGAGGTAGATTGATTGGAGCATTGATTTTTGCTTTCTTTTTGGAAACTCAACCGTTAACTGCTGTAAGACAAAGCTGTGAATGAAACACACGCTCAAGTTTTAACCGACAGCACAAAGACATTCCCGGAAGATCCGGCCACAGGCTATATATACATCGATGTATACATGTATACCAGACTGCTATACATCGGTATATATATCAGCATTTGCAAATACTTTGTTATGTAATTATTGAAATTGTGCGTTTGAACAGGAGCACAATATTCAAAGATGATATGCCTACATTCATTGAATTGTCATTTTCTGAAAATTCTTCCCCAACACCAGACACTGGGCCCATAGTGTAGCAGCAGCAAACAGTAGAAAGGGTCAGTGGGTTCACATCTTAATGAGTACAAAGCCTTTTGGCCTTTGCCCAAACAAATATGGCCAAGAAAAAGAGTGGATAAAGATTACCTGTTACAGGTAAGCAGAGCAGAAGTTGATGACGTTTAGGGGTGCTGGGAAGGGTTCATTTTTCTCTATAAAAAGGTGAAGCAGGGTGTAGTGACACACACATTTAGTTCCAGCATTGGGGAGGAAGAGGCAGGTGGATCTCTCTGAGTTCTAGAGGCCAGCTTGGTCTATATAGTTTCAGGACAGCCAGGTCTACATAGAGACCCTGTCTCACCCTCCTCCCTCCAAAAGGTGAAAGAAATGTTACCAGAAATCTTGGGGAGTCCCAGCAGAGCCATCATAGACTACTTGCCTGGTATTCATAGTCTATGTTGAAGATGCACCCGAGTCTTTCTGTTATTACTGACATGGCATAAAGATTCCCTCATTGCTAATTGCCACACTCCTTGTTTGGCCAGACTTCACACAGAGTCCTATAAAGGTGATTCTATTATTCCTGTGGGGAGGACATTTGGCAATGTGTGGGGATACTTTCAGATGGAGTAAGGGGTGTTACTTGTTATCTGTCACCTCATGATGTAGAAAAAGCATCAAGAGAAAGAGAAAGGAAGGTTCCATGGACAAAATAAACCTTTCAAAAACACTTTACCAGTGGTCTGCTGGCTTCATTGAGGCCTTAACAATCCGTTGAACTATGATGTCATCGCAGATTTAGTGATGAATTTAGTACCCTTATGGTCTCATGTCTTGATAACACCACTAACTGAAGAGCAGGCCTTCAACACCCAAGATAACAATATCATACCATTCTACCCTTGGTCTCCAAATGCTCTTGCTCATCTCCAAGCAAGGTACTTTAACTCATCTTCAAGAGTCCTAATGTCTCAACATTTCCAGTATTTCTCAAAAGTCCTAGTCCAGAGTATCCTGAGACTAGAGGCAAACTTTTAGCCTCCTAGAACAAGTCTCATACTTACCAAATACAATAACATAGAAGAAACAATTCCTATTCCAAAAAGAGGAAATGGGGACATAGAAAGGAAAGGTGGGGCCTTGATGGTGGGGCACACCTTTAATACCAGCTCTTGGGAAACAGAGGCAGGTGGATGCCTGTGAGTTTTAGTCCAGCCCAGTCTATACTAACTAGTTCCACGTCAGCCAGGGCTACATAGTGAGATTCTTTAGAAGGAGAGAGGGAGGGAGGAAGGGAGATAGGAAGGGAAAGAAGAAGAGGGAGAAGGGGAGAACAAACCAAGGGATGACCAAAACTTAGAGGGCAAGCATTAAATCCTGTAGTTTCATGTCCTACATGTGAATATGTGGTGGCATGATGTTATAATAGCCTTAATCAGGGCTCTGTGGAGACACATTAGGGAAACTATTTCTCTGCCATGAGTGGAGATCTAATATTTCAAGCTATTCCAAACACAGAAGAATTAATCCAGATGTGTTGTTGTGTTAGTCAATCACCTAGCCACATGAGGCTAGTTCACCTTAAGCCACATTAAAATGATAGGAGGAATAATTATTCCTTTAAATAGTTACTGTTCTTCCCTCTCCCCCAAAATTCCCACCCCATAGGGCACTCAGTACAGAGCCTTCAGGACTCAGAAAGGCATAGCTTTTCAGTTTCTTCTTTCTGTCTCTTTGTAATGTATGCTTTCCCTAATGTTTGGGGCTTCATTTTCTCTCTAAAGCTCCCCTCTCCCACCATGTGGGCAATTGCTTGCCATTGTGGCTGAATCCATGCCTAACAGTTCATATAGCATGGCTTGCTTTCTTCCTCTTCTGTGTCTCCCTCCTCTGGGAAGCTGGTGAGGTTGACAGCTTGCTTGTTTTGAAATTTTTCTTTTAAACTTTAATAAAATTTTCCTCAGGTTTCTTTTTGAGCCCGTTCTTCGGTGCTTTTAGTAAGAAGACTAAGAACTCCTAAGAGGAACCCTGATTTCCCCAGTAACATGTGGTGGCTTTGGTGGGCTTCCCCAGATTTTCTGATAACAGTGTAAGCTCCAGAGGGCTTTGACAGTTGTGTCTGAAAGTTTTTCTGACTACATCCCCCATGGCCTTTCTCCTGGGCTGACTCTGCCTGTTGCCTGTGACTTTTCTCTGTAGACATTCATGTTCCTGGCATCTCAGACTTCCAGGTCTTTCTAGTGCTTTTGGCATCATCCCCATAACTGCATACATTGTTCTCTCAGAGACTGCATGCTGGGATTGCTGTCCCAATTCAGCAGAAAGCAGTTTTAAGAGAGAGACGTCCCATTCCCAAAAAGTGGGGTGGACGATTCTTTGGTCATTTGATAGGTTATAGATGTTGTTTGGGGGAATGGTTACAAATTGTTATATGGTCTTGTTAAGCAAGGTATAGGAGGTTAGACTCAGGGATTTTTCTTTCTTTTCTTTATTCTTCTTTCTCTCTTATAGGGGAGAAGACTTGAAAAGAAAAAGAGGGGGAATATGGATATATAATATAGAATTGATAAGATAAAAGGATAGATTATTGAATCGACTCCTATAGATCCTTGTTATTAATACAAAAATTAGGTTATAGACATATGAGAATGATAGGAAAAAAGGGTGGATTATTGAATCTACTCCTATAGCTCTTTGTATATTGATAGAAAATTAAGACTATATTTTGATTAGGTATTGTACCTATGCAATTCTTTTTTTATGTTTTTTTAATTTCTTCAAGTAACATCTCAATCACAATCCCCTCTGTACTACCCCTCCAGTCCCACCCTTCCACCTTCTTCCTCCTCAACCCCCCATCCTCTACCCTTTCTTTTTAGTTTAAGGTATATCTTTTTCCCCCTAACAGCTCCCACTTTCAGTCCAACAAATGGTTCTTTCTCTTATACCTATGTAATTCTTAAAATTGCAATGTGAAGTTCTAGTCCTTTTGACAGCAACTATCACAAACTGTTTAGGATAATTAAAAATGCAAGTTGATAGTCATTTAAACTTGTGATTTGATTAGGGTAATTAAGATAGTTAATCTCAGATGTATTCAAAGTTAATCAGATATTAAGTTGTTAGAGACAAGCAACATTTGCTTACTCAATGGAGATGGATAGATGGTCTTCAAAAACCTCAAGAGATCTGTAGAATATGCATTTAAAGATATTTTTATTATTTATAAATTCTTTGACATGAGACTGTGACAGTTCCCATTGAACTTGGAAGGAGATGATGAACATCAAAAATCTACATAAGGAGATAATTCCTACTGGGCAGAAACACCTCTGCTCTCTCAACAGACTATATATAGTCCAAAAATGGACCAAAGCTTCAATGCAGGTAAATTGATGGCCTGATTCTGCAAAGACAGAATGGGCAAATCTTATTTCCTGCTCCAAAACTAAATCTGTGAGACTTATTTGGCTAGAAGGCTGAAGATGATGCTCTAATGTTATAGAAACTGGGGACTGTATAGGCAGCCAGTTGTCTGTCATTTCATAGTTTTGGAAGTTTGTAGAGAGCTGCGACGTGCCGCGCCCTAAAAATGGCGCCGGTTTCCGCCTTCCACCAGCCCGATGGTGAGCGCTCTCTGTGGTAAACAAGTCCATATTTGGCTAAGACTGCTGATCTGGCTTGCTTCCGCATACGTGGGCCTCTAAGATAGCACCATGTGGCTTTACTTGATTGGCTGTTCATATAGTATTTAGCCTGTGGGTTGGGTCAGCCCGGGCATTCGGAAGACTGTTTTCAAGGGACCTGAATAAACTTCTTGAGAAGAGCTTTTGCGAGTTGCATTGTCCTTGCTGGTCGAGGGGGACGCGACAAGTGGTGGCCCGTACGGGGAACCAGAAAAGACTCAGAACTCCTGCAGTCAGGGGCAGTGCACTGGTAAGTTCCCGGGGTAAATTGGGACAATAAAGTTTCGCGGAAATAGCGAACAAAAGGTAAAGTTTCGCGGAAAT
>CAJQZJ010032290.1:51885-67696 GCA_907164525.1 Lophiomys imhausi
ACAAAAGGTAAAGTTTCGCGGAAATAGCGAACAAAAGGTAAAGTTTCACGGAAATAGTGAACAAAAGGTAAAGTTTCGCGGAAAACTGCGAAGCGAAAGTAAATTTTTAATCATGGGATTGTCTCAGTCACATCCAATTTTTCTGGCTCTTCAGGAGCTACTTTTAGCTAGGAATTTGAAACTTAAGAAGTCAACTCTAGAGAGATTTTTGAATGAATGCAACTCGGTGGCTCCGTGGTTTGCGGTGTCCGGGAATCTTACGGTATCCTGCTGGGACAAATTAGGCAGGGACTTGGATTTTGCTTGGGAGCAAGGTACTCTGAAGCATGGAGTAAGACCAATTTGGAAGATGGCGAGGAGTTGTTTAGAAGATCAGAGGTTCTGTAACGCAATCAAGGAGGGAGAATCAGCCTTGGAACTGCTGCAAGGGGAAAGATCTGAGCAGTCAGACAGTGAAAAGGGAAGCAAAAAAGGCGAAAGATCTGAGCAGGCAGACAGTGAAAAGGGAAGCAAAAAGAAGGTCCCTCTCTATCCCGATCTTAGAGATTTTAGAGATTTTGAGGACTCAGAGGGCACGGATTCTGAAGGGGAGCTACACGCTCTAATAGAACAGTTAGAGAGGACTGCTATTAGAAAAAGGGAAAAGAAAAAGGTAAAAGAGAAAGACACGTTGGTGGCAGTCAGTGTAAGTGAAGCTGTTGCCGCGGCGCCTTCAGCCACGTTGGCGGTGGTCGGTGTAAGTAAAGCCGTTGCTGCGGCGCCTTCAACTCCCCCTCCATACCCAGAAGCCGTTCAGATAGATCAGCCTGTTCAGTCCTTGAAAGTAGGGAGATCTTTCTGCCCGGGGATGTGGACACAAGTAAGAACAGAATTACAGTTTGCCTATCCGGTATACCAAGACCCACAAGGGAACAGGTACGAGGAACCGCTCGATTTTAAAGTAGTTAAATCCCTTGCAGAGTCGGTTCGTACCTATGGCATTACCGCTTCTTTTACATTGGCTCAAGTGGAAGCATTAAGCAGACATTGTATGACTCTGAGTGATTGGAGTGGCCTGGCCCACGCCTGCTTAAGTCCAGGGCAATACTTAGACTGGAAAGCTTTCTTGATTGAATATGCCACTGAGCAAGCAGCCATTAATCAGAGAAATGGAAATCCAGCCTGGGATAGAGATATGCTGCTTGGGCAGGGGAGATTTGCCAACCAGCAGACAGGATATCCCAATCAGGTTTATGAACAAATAAACCAGACAGCTATCAAGGCTTGGAAATCCCTTCCTAACAAAGGGGAGGTGAGTGGGAACTTAACTAAGATTCTACAGGGCCCCATGGAGCCCTTTTCAGTCTTTGTGGCACGATTGGTGGAAGCGGCAGGAAAGATTTTTGGTGACCCAGATGCTGCTATGCCACTAATAAAACAATTGGTTTATGAGCAATGCACCAAAGAGTGTAGAACCGCTATCACCCCTTACAAGAACAAAGGGCTAGAAGCCTGGATGAAAGTGTGTAGAGAACTTGGAGGGCCGTTAACTAATGCTGGTCTTGCTGCCGCGGTAGTACAGTTGACCAGAAAAGGTGGAGGAAGTCCAGGAGTTTGTTTTAAGTGTGGCAAGATGGGACACTTTAAAAGACAATGCCCCAGGGGAAGGAGTACAGAAAGTACAGGAAGTGCACAACGCCCCAGGCAGCCGGGGTTATGCCCAAAATGTAAGAAAGGGAACCATTGGGCTAATGAATGCCGTTCAGTGACAGACATCCATGGCCAACCTTTGACTCAAGGTTATGGTGGCGCTCGTCCAAAAAACGGACAGCAGGGCCCACGACCCCAGGGCCCACAAATATATGGGGCAGTAGAGAATCAGGACAAAGAACAGAATCAAGAGAGATGGCCAACCCTCTGCCATCCGAGAGACCGCGGAGAGCCACTACAGGTTCAGCAGGATTGGACCTCTGCTCCACCACCAGACTCGTTAATGCCCCAAATGGGGGTCCAGTTAATTGAAACAGATTTTAAAGGACCCCTTGAACCTGGTACAGTTGGTTTGCTGTTAGGGAGGTCATCATCAGCCTTGAGAGGACTTATTGTCCATCCTGGGGTTATAGATCCAGATTATACAGGAGTGGTTAAGATCATGGTAGCCTCCCCCCGTGGTATAACAGCTATCTCTCCTGGAGATAGAATTGCTCAGTTGATCATGTTGCCGAGCTTACATGATCGCTATGCGGCAAGGGATCGAGAGAGAGGAAAAGATGGTTTTGGGTCCACGGGCACAGATCTGACTTTTCTCTCCTTGGATTTGGACCAACGCCCCGTCTTGGAGTTAAAAGTTGATGGTAAAAAGATCCTGGGCCTTTTGGATACTGGGGCAGATAGGAGTATCATAGCAAAGAAAGACTGGCCTTCAGGTTGGCCCGTACAAGCCTCTTCTCAAACACTCAAGGCCTGGGTTATGCTAAGACTCCAGATATGAGTGCAAGATTATTAAAGTGGCAGGACCAAGAAAACCACTCAGGAGAAATGCAGCCATATGTACTTGAGCTCCCTATCTCCCTTTGGGGAAGAGACCTTTTAAAGGATATGGGATTTAAATTGAGTAATGACTATTCTGATTCAGCCCAACGTATGATGCAAGATATGGGATATGCTCCAGGCTTTGGAATAGGAAAATATTTGCAGGGACGGAAGAGTCCCATATCTATGCAGCAAAGACAAAAGAGGCAGGGCCTGGGTTTTTTCTAGGGGCCACTGAGGAGGGCATTCCCATAACTTGGCAGACGGAGGACCCAGTATGGGTTCCTCAGTGGCCACTTTCCTCTGTAAAATTGAATGCGGCCAAAGAGTTGGTGGATGAACAGATTTCTTTAAAGCATATAAAACCATCTGTATCTCCCTGGAATACACCTATCTTTGTCATTAAAAAGAAATCTGGAAAATGGAGATTATTGCATGACCTGCATGCCATAAATCAACAAATGCAGATCATGGGCCCAGTGCAACGCGGCTTGCCGCTTTTATCATCTTTGCCAGCCTCATGGCCCATAATAGTTATAGATATAAGGGATTGTTTTTTCTCCATCCCTTTGTGTGCCAAAGATAGTGAGAGATTTGCATTTACTGTTCCATCCTGTAACCATGAGGAACCTGATCAGTGGTTTGAATGGGTAGTATTACCTCAGGGCATGGCAAAAAGCCCCACTATGAGCCAACTGTATGTGGGGGAAGCCATTGCTCCCTTGAGAAAGAATTTTCCAGATTTAAGATGTGTTCATTATATGGATGATATCTTACTGGCAGCTAAGAGTGAACAAATGTTAGATCAGGCCTATGAAGAATTAGTTCAATTATTAAAAAAGAAAAGGTTGTTCTAAAGGAAAATGTGGTTAATTATTTAGGAGCGAAGGTTGGACCTGAAAAGATAATACCTCAAAAGATTGAGATAAGAAAAGATAATTTAAAGACTTTAAATGATTTTCAAAGGTTGTTAGGAGATATCAATTGGGTAAGAGGCTATTTGAAGCTACCAAATTATGAAATAAAACCCCTATATGATTATTTTGAAAGGTGATTCAGCACTTAATTCTCCTAGGCAATTAACAGAAGAAGCAAGAAAAGCTTTATGTAAAGTAGAAGAAAGGTTACAGAGTGCCTTCCTAAAGAGATGGCAGGAAGGACAGCCCATTGCATTGTGCATATTTGCCACCTATGGTCAACCTACAGGATTATTATGGCAGGATGGACCATTATTATGGACCTATTCAAAGATTTCTCCAAAAAAAATCAATAGAACATTATTCCACTGCAGTTGCTGCTTTAGCCTTGAATGGTATCCAACAATGTTTGCAGTCTTTTGGAGTTGCTCCTGCCAGTATAATAGTGCCCTATTCCAGTCATCAAATTAAGATTTTGTGTGGCACTGTAGATGATTGGGCAATATTGCAATGTAGCTTTGAAGGAGTGATTGATAACCATTACCCTTAGCATCCATTGCTATCATTTTTTAAGGAGCACCCAGTGATATTCCCTAAGGTTACTTCAGCAGTACCACTTCAAGGGTCACCAAATGTGTTTACTGATGGCTCAAAGACAGGCTGCGGAGCCTATTTGATAGAAAGACAAGAGTCCGTGCTATGTTAATTTCAACTGGGCTCCCCCCAAATAGTAGAGTTGAAAATAGTAATTGAGGTGTTTAAAAGATGTCAATTTGCATTCAATTTGATTTCAGATTCAGTCTATGTGGTCAATGCAGTGAAAGTATTAGAATTAGCAGGTCCTATTAAGAATAGTAGTACTGTATGTGCCTTATTACAAGAGTTACAAGTTTTAATCTGGCAAAGAAAAAGGTGTTTTTATATTCAACATATCAGAGCACATACAGGATTACCTGGACCATTAAGTGAGGGTAATGATAAAGTTGATAAATGGACTAGGATGGAATGCATTTTTTGGAGCTCATTCCTGGACCAAGCCAGACAGTTTCACCAATTATTTCATGTAAATGCAAAAACTCTACAGCAGAAATTCCGTTTGTCTAGAGCAGATGCTAGACAGGTGGTTTTGGACTGTCCTCAGTGTGTGATTCATCATCATCCTCCCAGTGTGGGAGTGAAGCCTAGAGGGTTGATGCCACTCAAAATCTGGCAAATGGACGTTACCCACATTTCAGAGTTTGGAACCTTAAAATATACTCATGTATCTGTGGATACCTGCTCAGGTATCATACATGCTACACCTATGAGTGGAGAAAAGGCTCGCAATGTCATAGGGCATTGCTTAGAAGCCTGGGCTGCATGGGGAAAACCACAGCAGCTGAAAATGGACAATGGACCAGCCTATACGGCTCAGTCCTTTATCTCCTTCTGCAACCAGATGGAGATACAGCTTAATCACGGATTACCATATAATCCTCAAGGACAAGGAATTGTGGAGCGTGCTCATCGCACCTTGAAAGAATGTTTGCAAAAACAGAAAGGGGGAATAGGCCAAGGCCGTACCCCCAAGGAGAGAATGTCTTTAGCCTTATTTACTTTAAATTTTTTAAATTTGGATGCTCAAGGCCACTTAGCAGTGGACAGACATCAGGATTCCCATGGTCCACCTAAAGGCATGGTGAAGTGGAAGGATATTTTGACAGGCTCTTGGCGAGGGCCTGACCCCGTGCTAACATGGGCGAGAGGGTCTGTTTGTGTTTTTCCTCAGGATCAACAGGATCCAGTGTGGGTGCCTGAACACCTTGTGAGGAAGATTCGTCATGAAGACCTTCCTAAGGATCCTGGTGATAGTAGCAGTGAGTATGTCAGGAATGGCCGAGCCGAGATGGGGGATCCTGTCGATATTCCCAAAGCCGATGCCGGTCAGACGTGATGCAACTGTGTTTCCACGCTTATTTAGCAGTAATAGAAGCTTAGGCTTACCCTACCTTCCCTTTGATGATCAGAAAAGCCCTATAGAGCGTAATAGAAATGTCAGCTTGAAGGGTAGTCTGTGCTTTTTAATGAGCTTCAATAGGTCAGATAATACAGAATGCATTAAATTGTCTCAGCAGTCAGCAGATTTTTTACCACAACTGAGGTTTGGGGGTAGGGGTAGTGGTTTGTTTTCGGGTAATGGTTCTCGCCTTGAAGGATGGTGGCCCACACGAGTCTCTGACCAGGACCCCCCAGACAGCCACGCTGGGCATCTTTTTGTAGAGGATCCACAGGAGAGGAAGGACCTTTTCCCTGGACTGGATGTCAGGAGCGCAGAGCAGTTTGGGTTCAACAAGATTATTTTTCCTTTAGCCCCATGATTAGTAATATAGTGAATAAGTCTTGTACAGGAATGCTTGATATATCTACTAGGGATCCTCAGCAGACTGCCACCAATCCTTTTGATTTGTGGCTTTTGTGTGGGGTAAATGGAAGTTGCATGGACTTGGGACCTGTCATTATGCTTAGGGGAGGAATTTATCAAAGAGGTAATTTTTCCCTAGGGTCCGCTACCAAATTGGATCTTTCTAGCGTTAGTGGCTCTGGTACTTGGAATTCTTCGTTTCATTCTTACCGTAATAAGACCTTTTCAGCCTCGCCAGTATGTCTCTGGCCTCCTTTTCTGTTGATTGTAAGTAATGGGAGTGCATCCTTGGGTAAAGAAAAGTTAGTATGCACTCCGGACATATGCTTTTATGCCCTCTGCTGGAATGCCACAGCCTTTCCTGTGGCTGTGGTGACTAGAATGCCTCGATATGTACCAGTTCCTGTAGAGGCCCCTAATACCATGATGCTATTCAGGTTTAAAAGAGATTTTGGCATCACTGCAGCTATTGTTACTGCCATCACTATTGCTGCTGTGGGGGCTACTGCCTCAGCTATTGCCTTGTCTAGTTCTATACAGACTGCCAATGCCCTAAATAACATCTCAGCCACTGTAGCACAGGCATTGGATACTCAGACCTCTATGAATTCTCATCTCAAAGAGGCCTTATGATAGTTAATCAACGCATAGATTTAATACAAGAACAGATTCATTCTCTTTGGCAACTAGCACAATTGGGGTGTGAGTGGAAAATGCAAGGTTTGTGTGTTACTTCCATGCAGTATCGAAATTTTACAAAGGCTGCTAATCTGTCTAGACACTTGTCAGAATTCCTCTTACAGGATTGGTCGGCTGAATTTGAAAATTTGATGAGAGAGCTGAGAGCAACAATCGTCCACATCAACTCCACTCGGGTGGATCTGAGCCTGGCTACTGGTTTGACTTCCTGGATACAGACGGCTATGGATAGTCTTAAGGAGTGGGCGGGCGTAGGCTCTTTGGTGATACTGATGATACTAGCCTCTCTGGTTTGCCTATGGTGCATCTACAAAATGAGAGCCACACAGAAGCATAATGCAGCCATGATTATATAGGCCCTTGTCGCCATTGAGGCGGGCCAGTCCCCTCAGGCATGGCTCACTGCCATGAAGGCTTAAATCTTCACTGAGCATAGTCCCTGCCCACTGAGGTATTCGTTCCATGGATATTAGGGTCTTGCAAGTCAATGACGGAGTTGACGGGTAAGTCTCGGCCACCTAAGACAGGGCAGTCCCGAGTGGGGAGGCTGACCCAGAGACAGGTAAGAGTTTGAGCATCACCCTCCTACAGGCTCAGGCCCACCGTGAGATCCCCAGATATGGGGATTACGAAGCCTTTCCAGGGACTTCTACCAACTTTAGAAAAAATAAAAAAGGGGGAACTGTAGAGAGCTGCAATATGCCGCGCCCTAAAAATGGCGCCGGTTTCCGCCTTCCACCAGCCCGATGGTGAGTGCTCTCTGTGGTAAACAAGTCCATATTTGGCTAAGACTGCTGATCTGGCTTGCTTCCGCATACGTGGGCCTCTAAGATAGCACCATGTGGCTTTATTTGATTGGCTGTTCATATAGTATTTAGCCTGTGGGTTGGGTCAGCCCGGGCATTCGGAAGACTGTTTTCAAGGGACCTGAATAAACTGCTTGAGAAGAGCTTTTGCGAGTTGCGTCATCCTTGCTGGTCGAGGGGGACGCGACAGAAGTTGCTTGCTCTGCACTTCCTATCTATTAAGATATTATCCTTCTCAGGTTTCTGATGTGATTGAAGACTACATAGTTATAGCCTCACAATAAGTTTTAAGCCATCTAGGAATTAAAAGGATGTTTTAAGGTTAAGATGATTTAGTTAATAATGTAAGTTAGGGTGGAAGTTGAATTAGGTATAGATCCTTAAACTCATCAAGAGAAATATGTAATAGAATATATTTCCTAGTTCACTAGTCAAATACATATGGACTGGACATTGAAAATGTATGGTACATCTTTTAGTTTGCATAATTGTTTTTATTGTATTGTATTTATTGTTATTAAGAAAAGGAGCCTTTTGTTAGACTTAAAAGGGGGAATATTGGGGAAGGTCTGATAGGCTAATGTCAATGCTGAGATCTGATTACCACCCCTTCTGAGGTATTCTCTTGATTGATTAATAAAAGTCACCGATGGCCAATTAGCTGGGCAGAAAGAGTATAGGAAGGTGGGACTTCCTGAGATTAGAAAAGGAACTCTGCGTTTTACACAGAGCATTAGCTCTTTCTACCAGGAGACATGGAAGCAGATAGATGTGTTTGAGAACACTGGAAGGTGGTGCCTCGAAGACAAGCAGCAAAGAGCAGGAAGGAGGACACACGCCATGGGATAGAGAAAAGAATGTCATTTCACATGGCCTGGAACATTGGCCCAGCATGGAGAATGAAAACCGAGGGGACATATGTATATTATGAGGGGCTTTATTCAGAAATAGAATTAAGAGCTAGCTTAGCTGGGCTAAGATTGCTCAATTCAGGACAAGGCTTATTAAAATCCATATGGTGTCTGTGTGCTCATTTATAATGGCTGGTTAAGGATTAACAGCCACCAATCAATTAACAATAATATAAATAGTAAGTAAACAATTATTTATTTCTACATACAAATTGTCTTAGTTCTCAGGCTTTCTTTTAAAATCTGAATTGGGGCTCAGTGGTTAAGAGCACTTGCTGTTCTTCTAGAAGCAAGTCCTAGCACTCACATGGCAACTCACAGCCACCTTTAACCCCAGTGCTAGGGGATCTGACACCCTCTTTTGGCCTCTGAGATCACCTTTTTCCATGTCTGCATGTGTATTCATGATACACTGTGATAAGAGTTTATTAAAAATCCAGTTATGAGAATGTTTTTGTTTAATCCTAGGTGTGAGGATGCCTCAGTTAAGACCACAGGTATACGCTATTAACTGTGCCTCATAAACTAGCAGGGGCATGGCTTTGACAGATGAGCAAGTTTAACTTGAGAGAGAGAAAAAAAGCAAGAACCCTGAGGAGATCGCTACAAAGAAGAAAGAGAGGGGCTGCTACAGAGAAGTAGGAATGAGGGTTGGAAGGGAGGAACAGTTATTAAGTACAGTAAAAATAAATTAGAATGGTATAGTAAAAGAAAATAATAAAAGCCACTTTGCTACAATACACAGATACACATACAGACAAAAAACCCCATACACCATAGAAGGTGTGTGGGTTAATTTCTGGGTCTTCAATTTGATTCCATTAATCCATTGATCTGTTTCTATACCAGTACCATGCTGTTTTTATTACTATTGCTCTGTAGTACAGCTTGAAATCTGGGATGGTGATACCTCCAGATTTTTTTTTTTATTGTACAGGATTGATTTAGCTATTCTGGGTTTTCTGTTATTCCATATGAAGTTGAGAATTGCTTTTTCCAGATCTATAAAGAATTGTGTTGGTATTTTGATAGGAATTGCATTGAATCTGTATATTGCTTTTGGCAGGATGACCATTTTTATTATGTTGATCCTAACTATCCATGAGCATGGGAGATCTTTCCATCTTCTGAAGTCCTCTTCAATTTCTTCAAGGACTTGAAGATCTTGTCATACAGGTCTTTCACTTGCTTGGTTAGAGTTACCCCCAGGTATTTTATATTGTTTGTGGCTATTGTGAAGGGTGTTGTTTCCCTAATTTCTTTCTCAGCCCATTTTTTGTGTAAAGAAGGGTTTCTGATTTTTTGAATTAATTTTGTATCCAGCCACTTTGCTGAAGTTGTTTATCAGCTGTAAGAGTTCTCTGGTGGAATTTTTGGGGTCACTTATGTATACTATCATATCGTCTGCAAATAGGGATAATTTGACTTCTTTTTTTCCAATTTGTATCCCCTTGATCTCCTTTCGTTGTCTTATTGCTCTAGCAAGAACTGATATGTAGGGACACTCCACTCCAGAGGAATCAGATGGAAGGGATAGGGGGTAGAGGGTGGGAGGGCGGGTCTTGGAGGGGTGGAAAGAGGGCACTGTGATGGAGATGTAACCTGAAGTAATAAATAAACATTTAAAAACTCCATATACATAAAAAGAAATAAATGAATAATAAGTATACTGTGGAATCCCTCTGTTACCTTACACCTCATATATTCTGTATGTCTGCAAAATCAGCATTGTGTGAAAAGATACAAGGTTCACTGCTAGTGTAAGCAGCAGCTTCTGAGTGTGTAGATGGCTGAACAGGGGAAAACATTTCCTAGTGGGTATGTACAAGCATGGAGCTATGCTTTTCTTGAAATTTGTCTTTCAAGTGAGTTTACACCTGTATAGCCTTTGATTCTATAATGGATCAAGTTCCACCATGGTCTAATTACTCCTTGATGATACTAGTCACTGAGGATCAAGCCTGTACAACATGAGCCTTTTACTGGGGCATTGCATATCCATACTAGGATGGATATCCTGGTATGCATTCTACAATGCAACAGACAGCTCCCAACCACAAAGAATCACATGATACAAAATGTTATTCCAAAATCAGGATGCCATGATATCAAATAAATAACACCCTTTTAGGCCAAAGAAATCACCTTGGGTTCTGTTTGCTGCTTCTGGGTCAGATATTTGTGTTGTCATATATTAGTGAAGAAGTAGAGGCTTAGCAAGCCTAACTCCATTGTAGCAAGTTCTACTTGAAGTAATGTTTCTCTAAAGTGATAAGTTCTAGAATGTTCTCCATAAGTGTAAGATAAGTATATATGGGCCTTTTAAAGATGAGATCCACATGCCATTTAATTACCTTTTTTCCTTTTATTTTTTAACTAAGAACTTTAATTAATTAATTCAGTGTGTGTGTGTGTGTGTGTGTGTGTGTGTGTGTGTGTGTGTGTGTGTAGCTCAGAGTCACTTCTCATCCTACCATATGAGTTCTTGGGACTGAATGCAGGTTGTCAGGAATGGTGGCAAGCACCTTTGCTCATAACATCATCTTGCTGGCCCCAGTTAACTCTCGTGCAGTGTACAATTCTGTGTTTTGGTAGACAGGTGGCCCTTGAGCAACATGGGTTTAAACAGCGTTTATTAAATAGCATATTAATAATAGTCTTTTACAAATCATTTGCATACATATATGAATCTATTATAAAACAAAATTAGGCAGCCATGGTGTTACTTTGCTGTAGTCCTTAGCATTATGGAGGCTGATTAGAAGGATCATGAGTTCAAGGCTAGCATGCTCTACTTTCTTAGATTCTCAAAAAAAAAAAAAAAAAAGAGATTAGCTGGGTGTGGTGGCACATTCCTTTAATTTCAGCACTCGAGAGGCAGAGGCAGGTGGATCTCTGTGAGTTCGAGGCCAGCCTGGTCTTCAAAGTGAGTCCAGGACAGCCAAGGCTTGGTACACAGAGAAACCCTGTCTCAAAAACAAAACAAACAAAAAAGATTAAGGGCTAATTTTGCCATATCATTTTTTGGATCTTTTTCTTTTTTCTTGAATATATGTGTATGTTGTACTTGTATTTGTACATGTGTGTTTTCATGCATATGGGGTACATGTGTGTGGGTGTGCCTGCAGGTGTGTGTACAGGAAGAACCAAGGTTGATGTCAGTTATCATTCTGTGTTGTTTCCTGGATTGCTTGTCCTTTCTGTTCTTCAAGATGGGTTCTCTCAATCAACCCCAGAGTTCACTGATATGGCAAGTCTTTTTAAAAAAATAATTTGTTTATGTTTATTTTATGTGCATTGGTGTTTTGCCTGCATGTATGTTTGTGTAAGGGTGTCAGATCTTGGATTTAAGACAGTTGTGACCTGCCATGTGGGGGCTGGGATTTGAACCTAGATCCTCCAGAAGAGCAGTCAGTGCTCTTAACCACTGAGCTATCTCTCCAGCCTTATGTGGCAAGTCTTAACTATCCAGATTGTTCTGGGGATCTCCTGCCTCTTCGTTTTGAGGGTGGAGTTATATACAGGTGGGCCACCACACCGACTCAGCATTTACCTGGGATCTGAATTTATGTCCTTATGCTTGCATGGCAATGACATCTCTCTTTCTTCACATCCATACTAATAGTAATATCAGTTGCCAAATATGTATGGACTGGACATTGAGAATGTATGTTACACCTTATAATTTTCATAATTGAGGCCTAATTATTAAAATAAAGAATTATGAGTTGTGGGAGAAGGAGAAGAAGGTGGGAAGGTAGGGTCGGGAGGGGTGGAGGGAGGGGACTGTGATGGAGCTGTAAGTTGAAGTAATAAATAAATATTAAAAAAAAATCTTAGTGGGTCTAAACAGGTATCTTGTCTGTTGTGTAGCTATTTCCTCTGAATTAAACCATTCCCTCTGGGGTAAGGACGGAGGCTCATAAAACCCAGAAAGCTAATTTAAAAACTCCAGGAAGTCCTGCACTTGTGATTCAAGAGGCTCAGAAAGTTATGAGTCATAAGGCTTTTCCTCAAGCTGATATAAACAATAAACAGTTGGTGGGGCAACAGGAAATTCAGTAGTGGTAACGGCCTTCAAGTTAGGAAAGAGCTCAGGGGTGCAGTTTTCATGAGCTATCACCCATGCTGGGGTGGATTTTTTCAGTGATGCAGCTGGGCAAGTTACGCAGTGTAATTTTAGAACCATTGTACCTGACATTTACTCCAGAATGATGGCCACTTAGTTCTTTCAGTAACCTTTGATAAATAATCAGTGATTGTTAGCTGAGATTTATGGGGTTTCTCTTCCTTGAAAATCTCAAAGCCTTTGCATGACCTTAATCACAAGACATTCCTGGCAAACCAGGAATTCTTGCAGTGACTGAAAATTGCTTAGGTAATGGTTACTTCAGACAATGCTTAGATAAGAGGGTTTAATATGCAGAAACTGACTTGCTAAAAGGCTTTTGTGTAATAATCAATAAAAACACTTTGGCAAGACTGCTCAGGGGTTCAGTCCACAGAGGCTGTCCTTGTCTGATGCTTGCAAAGCCTTATTTAATCCTCCAGTGTCTCTATTTCTTCGATCATCTTGCTTAAATTAGAACATCAACAGTAAATAGAGTCAATAAATTCAGTGTTTCCAAATATGCTTTGAGTATCTTTGATCTGTCTTCTGTGCTCTATGTGGGGAAAGTAGATATATGTTCCCATCTCCCCAGGAAGAGTTACATGACACTACCTCACCATGGTTTATAATTTAAATGACCTTGATGGCAGAGAATGTTAAACACACTCCTTCTGGCACAGAGAGCTGTTGAACTTTCTTCATACTGGGGAGCTGCTCACAATGCAGCCTCTCTCCTCTGCCAGGACCTAACATCCTTGAGCACAGAGACATGCCACCCAGCTTTGGCTGCCCTCAAGGGTTAAAGATGCTCCATCCCGCCTGAGATCCTCTGCTTGGTTGATTGTGGCAGGAGGACTAGCCCAGGGCCTCCTGAAGCTTTTGGGAGATTCTCATCTCCCGATGCTGCCTGTGAGACTCAAGAGGGTCATGGGCTATTTGCTTCTTGCATGCACCTGGGGCCTCTCTCCAAAACACTGCCTTGAGCACCCTAGGCACAGCTGCTCCTGGGCTTGCATCTCCCTCAGGAGACAGTAAGGGCCCATTGTTGCCCTTCCTGTAGTCTGTAGATGATGCCCAGAACTGTGACCTTGGATGCAGAGAGGCTAGGAAGCCTCAGGAGAAGGGTATAAAAACTTTTAATGGCTCTGGGATATAGTGGCCCCACCTCCACCATCTCATGATCAATATTCTTCACACAGCCTGCAAGCCTAGAGTTTCTAGTGTGGTCTTAGGTTCAGGTCCTTGTTTAAGGGCAATCTCCCAGAGAAAAGCCCCCTTCACTGCTAACCGTTGATCCATATGGGGCTGTCCTGTCATTGACTGGCCCCCGGCAGGCATGTGGCTGTGTGCCCTCCTTCCTGCTCTCTTCGGCTGTCTCTCTGGGTCTACACTTTCTGGACCAAGAGCCTGGCTGTTGCCAAGGTACAGCCCTCGCTTTGACCGTCCTGGAGAAGTCACAGTGGGGGGAAGCTTCTCCATCTTTCGCTTCTCTAATGGAACCCCATCTGATTTCACTGCCCCACCAGCTGGGCTGCAAGGCTTCAAGGTAAGTGCTGGATGTGACGCAGGAGTCTGCAAAAGCCAGAAGCAGCTTCTCAAGGTCGAGCAAAGCCTTAGATTAGGGTTGATTCTCAGAATCCCAGCTAGATGGCCACCATCATTCTCTGAGTATACATGCAGTAGCTCTGGTGCTCTCCTTTTACATCATGTTTCTCCCTTTTTCTTTACTGTTTATAACAGAATGAAATACAGGCTTCTCATGTACTGGCTGTGATGTATTTGCTCCACAGCTTAGGTGGATTCTTGATTTCTTGTATATCCTTGTTTCTTTAAATAGTGTCTAGGTAGGTGTGTTTGTTGAATGAATACATATGTAATTAATCGATTTTTCATCAGTTACCAGTCCCCATGATTCCTCTCTATTTTATTCCTTTTGTTTGCTATTTTTTTCTAAGAGTCTCATGCTGCCTCTAATTCACTAGGAAGTCAAAGATGACCTTGAATTTCTGATCCTTCTGTCTCCTCCACCAGGGTCCTGGGATTTTAGGAGTGTAGTACACACTCAGTTTATGAGGATCAAACTCCATTAACTGAGCCATATCCACAACCCCCCTTTGCTTATTTTTGTCCTAGCTTTTCTAACATACTGTTGCACACAGTACTTCTCAGCACAGCCTTTTGGTTATTATTGTTTTTAATCGTTAATATTTAGTTTTAAGTTTTTATTATTTTATTGCCACAGTTACTGAGTATGGGGTGTATTACGGTATACTCAGGAAGCTGAGGCAGGAGAACTGTTAGTTTCAGGCAAGATTGAGGTGCAAATGAAATTTGAGTCAAAAACAGTCGTGAAGAATATTTTCTAAAATAACTAATATCGTTCTGTATTCAATCATAAATGCAAGGGACTTTCATGTCTGCATTTTCACATTTGACAGCACTTTAAATGACATTTTTTTGGTAACTGTATCCTACTTTGTGCTCAGACTAGCCTGGAGCTCCTTGTGTAGATCAGGCTAGCCCCAAACTCAGAATTACAGGCATAAGCTACCACACAGGCTTGCCTTTTTTTTTTTTGAGGCAATGTCTGGCTGTGTAAATGAGGCTAACCTAGAAGTCACTTTCTTCCTGCCCCCACCTGAGTGCTGGATTCATAAATGTGTGCCACCATAGTTGGCTACCATGTTAGTTTTTAAGTCAATGAGTAATAATTGTTTGTATGTATGTATGGATACAATGCAATATTTTAAAAAGTATACATTTTGAAATGATTAACCAATATCACCAACAAATCCATCATTTGCACACTTGTGTTTTGGTGATGTGAACATTTAAATTCTCATGTAGGAGGTAGAGACAGGAGAATCAGGAGTTGGGGTGTTAGGGCCAGGGAAATGCCTGAGTTAGTGAAGTGTATGTTGTGCAAGCACAAAGACCTAACAGTTTGGATTCCCACACCCATGTGAAAGCCTAGTGTGTTGAGCATCTGCAACTCTGGTTAGGAACACTGAGACACACAAGTTCTTAAAGATTACTGACCAGCAGCCTATCTGAATGCATGAAGTCCAGGTTGGGTGAGATAACCTGTCTCAAAAAGTAAGGTAGAGAGGGGCTAGTGAGATGGCTCATGGGTAAAGTGAACCTGAATTTATTCCCTCCCTGGAACCCACATGAAGGTGGAAGGAGAGCGCTGACTCACAAAGTTGTTGCCTGACCTCCCGGTGTTATAGTGTGAGTGTACAGACAGATCATGTACACACATGCACACAGAATAGTGTTTTTTCAAAGGTGGAGAAAGAAGAAAACTATTCTGACATTACATTGGCCTTTACCCTGCATAGGTGAAACACTTATGTGCACTACACTACACACACACACACACACACACACACACACACACACACACACACACACACACACACACAGACACACACACACACACAGACACACACACA
>CAJQZJ010032290.1:82696-117904 GCA_907164525.1 Lophiomys imhausi
ACAAAACCATGAGACAAGGCAGATAGACTCCAACTTGGTGCAAAAACAAAAGGATCTTCAACTGGGGGTTTGAGCCAAGGCAAGGTCCATCACATGCTCTCCATGCAGGGAGTCTGTGAATGATCCTCAAACCTGGAAAGTTTGAGGCTCTTAAGGGCTAGGCAAGGGAAGGAAGGGGTGGGCAGTTAGGGAGGCACATGAAACATACAGAATCACATTTGATCTTGTAAGATGAGCTCTGAGAATCCTCTGGTACCCTCGTTCTCAGGAGGTAAAGGAAACTCCCAGTTAACAAATAAGTCCTTTTGAGAGCCCTTCCTTATCTATGGCTCTGTCCAGATGGTCACTCAAGGCCTCCAAGGGAGGGAAAGCTCGGTTCTCAGGCTTTCTTTGTTATTTTACTTTTATGAGCTTGTTACAGCAGAGGGGGGTGGGTAAGAACATGTGCAGGCCAGGATGAGAGACTGGGTTTTTGTTCTTTTATTTTCTTTAGAGACTTGATGTTCTTGTCATACAGGTCTTCCCTTGCTTGGTTACACCAAGATATTGTATGTTATTTGTTTTTTAAAAAAATGTTTTCTTATTACTTCAAGTTACATCTCCATCACAGCCTCCTCCCTTTACCCCTCCCGGTCCCACCCTTTTGCCCTCTCCCCCTCTCCCACCTATCCTACTCCTTCAATGTGGGGTGCCCACACATATCAGCCTCCCTCAGAACTATTTAACTGCTCCAGGGCCAGAGATCTGGGTGCTGCAGAGTGAGCACCCAGCTGGTGTCATTCAGGCTGAAGCAGGAGTTCCAGTATGGAGTCCATAAGGCATCCACAGGGCTTGGACTCAGGGCAAGCTTGACGACCTTTATCCGGCCATGGGTGCTGTGTTCCAGAACAGCCTGCCTGAGTCAGTGGGGCTTCTTACAATTTCCCTGCAGCTAGTGTGTCAGGACTGTGGTTATGGCCCTCCCAAGGTGTTCTCAGAGAAATCTCAGGATCAACTGTGCCTCTCAGTCAGAAGCACTGTGATCTGGTGCAGCCCACTAGTTTGGGCAGTATGCTAGGGTCCAGAACTGCTTTACTACTGCAGGCCAAGATCTAGATACTGTTTAGTGAGGCTGTATACTGAATGCTAAGCCAAAGTGGGCCAAGCAGGGAGTTCCAATATGGAGCTCACAAGGTGTCCACAGTGCTTAGACTCAGGGGAAGCTCAACCACCTTTTCCCTGTCAGGAGCACTGTGTTCCAGAACAGCCTGTCTGAGCTGTTCTGGGGCTTCTAACAGTTTCCCTGTAGCTAGGGTGTCAGGTCTGTCATTATGGTCCTCCCAAGATGTTCTCAGGAGAGTCTCAGGATCAACCTCTTCCTGTCAGTCAGAAACATTGTGATCTGGTGCAGCCCACTAGCTCATGCAGTGCGAGCGCTATGGTCCAGAACTGCTTTACTGCTGTAGACCAAGATCTAGATGCTGTAAACTGAGTGCCTAGTGGAGGGGCCAGGTGGGGGTGGGGGGCAGGGAGCACTCTTGGACTCAGGAAAGCTCAGCTGCCTGTTAGCTCTGATTCTCCCCCACACCCACTGGTCAGCCAGATGCTGCCATGTTGCAAGTCCAAGGGAGAATTGCCCTCTGTCTTACTGTTGTGTCTCTGCTGGTCCTTTTTTGTGTGTCAGAGTGCCTGAATGGAAGCTACAGACTCAGGAAATTGAGGAGGGCCTCTCTTTGGAGGTTGAAGTTGCCAGCTGGAGTCCTGAATTCATCAGATCCATGGGCTCTTCCACTAAGGCGAGAAGTGCTCTGTCTCCCTCGTCTGGTGTCTCTGTTCTTCCCAGGGTCTATATGTCCAGTACAGGGTTCTTTATTGTTCCTGTCTTTGCTGAGCAAGCCCAGATAGGCTTGCACCTCATAAACTCCCATTTAGCAGGAGTATATTGTGGCCGAGGTTGTCAGTCCTCCTGACGATCAGAATGTGTCTATGTTTATCACCACCATCTTCCCCTCCACCAATATTTTATGTTATTTATGACTATTGTGAAGTTTATTTTTTCCCTAGTATCTTGTAAGCCTGTTTATCATTTTTTAAAGGAGGGCTACTGAACTTTTTGAGTTAATTTTGTATTCAGTCACATGCTGAAGTTGTTCATCTGCTGTAGGAATTCTCTGGTTGAATTTTTGGAGTCACTGGTGTGTACTGTCATATCATCTATAAATAGGGATACTTTGACTTCTTCATTTCCAATTTTTATCACTTGGATCTCCTTTAGTTGTCTTATTGTTCTAGCTTGAGCTTCAAGTACTGTATTGAAGAGATATGGGAAGAGTGGTCAGCCTTGTCTTGTTTTTGATTTGAAGGGGTGTTGGATTTTGTCAAAGGCTTTTTCAGCTTGTAATGAGATGATCTTATGGATTTTTCTTTACATTCGTTTGTATGGTGGATTACATTGATGAATTTTTGTATGTTGAATCATCTGTGCATCTCAGGGTGAAGCCCCCTTGATCAAGATGGATATTTTTGATATGTTCTGAGATTCGGTTATTGGAAAAAGTCTTATGCATGATTTTCTTCTATTTTTTGATTAAAATTTTTTTTTGTTTATTTTACCTTCTCACCCCCATCTCCCTCCTTCCCCTCCTCCCAGTTTCTCCCTCCCACCCTCTTTCCCCATACCTTCCCCCCTCACCCAGTACCAACCCACTCTGGCACATCAAACCGCATCAGGATCAAGTGCTTCTTCTTCCATTGAGGCAAGTTAAGGCAGCTATGCTAGGAAAATGAGCTCCAGAGAGAGGCAACGTCGTCTAAGTCTGGGATAAACCCCATTCCATTATCAAGGGATTCACTTGAGGACTAAGCAGCCAGTCAACTTCATATTTGTAATGGGGCTAGTACCAGTCCTTGCAAGCTCTTTGCTTGGTGGTTCAGTCTCTTTGAGTCCCCTTGTGTCCAAGTTAGTTTGCTCTGTGGGTCTTCTTGTGGTGTCCTTGATCCCTCCAGTTTTCTCAAACCTTCCTCTAACTTTTCATCAAGACTCCCTGATTTTGGTTTAATTCTTGGTTGTGGGTCTCTGCATCTGCTTCCTTTATCTTGTAGATAAGGCTTCTCAGATAACAGTAATTTTGGGTTCTTGTCCAGATCCTTCTCTCCATTCTCTTCTGACATATATTTTATCTCCTTTACTTAGAAGGATTCAAGAATCATCCCTTGAGTACTCCTTGATCCTTATTTTCTTTGGGTCTGTGGATTGTGATGTGGTAATACTGTATGTATTGGCTAATATATACTTATGAGTGAATAAATACCCTGTGTGTCTTTTTGGGTCTGCATTTGCTCACTCAGGATGATCTTTTCTGGTTCCATCCATTTGCCTGCAAATTTCATGATATTCTTGTTTCTGATAGTCCTTTATCCATTCCTCAGTTGAGGGATATCTGAGTTGTTTCCAGTTTCTTTATTTATTCTTTATTGTGAATAAAGTGGCTATTAACATTGTTGAGGAAATGTTCTTGTGATTTGGTGATGTACATTTTGGGTATATGCCCAGGAGTGGTATAACTGAGTCTTGAGGTAGAACTATTCCCAGTTTTCTTAGAAGATGCCAGACTGCACTTGAGAGGCAGAGGCAGGCGGATCTCTGTGAGTTCGAGGCCAGCCTGGTCTACAAAGCGAGTCCAGGACAGCCAGGGCTGTTACACAGAGAAACCCTGTCTTGAAAAACCAAAAAAAAAAAAAAAAAAAAAAAAAAAGAAGATGCCAGACTGATTTCCAGAGTTGTAACAAGTTTGAGCTCCCAGCTCCCACCAGCAATGGAGGAGTGTTCCCCTTTCTTCATATCCTCACAAGCTTGTGAAGTTACTTGAGTTTTGAACTTAGCTGAGTTGGTGTAAGACAGAATCTCATAGTTGTTTTGATTTGCATTTCCCTTATGACTAAGGTTATTCAACATTTCTTTAAGTGCTTCTTTGGCATTAGAGTTTCTCTGTAGTGAATTCTTGGTTTATCTCTGTACTCCACTTTTTGATTGGATTCTTCAGTTTCTTAGTGTTTAATTTCTTGAGTTCTTGGTAAGTATTGGATATTAGCCTTCTGTGGGATGTGGTGTTGATGAATATCTTTTCCCAATCTGTAGATTGCCATTTTTTTCTAATGACAGTGTCCTTAACCTTATAGAAGCTTTTCAGTTTCATAAGGTTCCATTTATTAATTGTTGATCTTAGTGCTTGAACTATTGGTGTTCTATTCAGGAAGTTGTCTCCTGTGCCAATGAGTTTAAGGCTTTCCCCCACTTTCTCTTCTATTACATTTTTATATTGAGGTCTTTCAACCACTTGGATTTGACTTTTGTGCAGGTTGATAAGTATGGGTTTATTTGCATTGTTCTACATGTAGATATCCAGTTAGACCAGCACCATTTGCTGAAGATACCATCCTTTTTCCATTGTGTGGTTTTGGCATCTTTGTCAAAAATCAAGAGTCTGTAGGTATTTGGGTTTATTTCTGGGTCTTCGATTCAATTTCATTGGTCAACCTGTCTGTTTTTATGCCAAAAGCATGAAGTGTTTGTTACTATTGCTTTGTAGTAAATCTTGAAGTCAGGCATGATGATACCTCCAGAGATTCTTTTATTGTACAGGACTGTTTTTGCTATCTTGGATTTTTTATTTTTTCCATATAAAGTTGAGAATTGGTTTTTCAAGGTCTGTAAAGAATTGTATCAGGACTGTGATGGGAATATCGTTGAATCTGTAGAGTGGTTTCGGGAAGAGGGCCATTTTTACTATGTTGATCCTACCAATCCATGAGCATGGGAGTTCTTTCGATCTTTAATATCTTCTACAATTTGTTTCTTCGAGACTTGACTTGAAGTTCTTGTCAAACAGGTCTTTCACTTGCTTTGGTATTGTTACACCAAGGTATTTTATATTGTTTGTGGCTATTGTGAAGGGATTTGTTTCTCTAATTTCTTTCTCAACCCAGTTATCATCTGTATAACAGAGGGTAACTGATTCTTTTGAGTTAATTTTGTATGAAGCCACATTGCTGAAGGCGTTTATCAGCTATTGGAGTTCTCTAGTAGAATTTTGGGGGTCACTTATGTATACTATCATAACATCTACAAATAGGGATAATTTGACTTCTTCCTTTCCAATGTGTATTCCCTTGGTCTCCTTGTGTTGTCTTATTGCTCTAGCTATAATTATATTGAAGAGACATGGGGAGAATGGACAACCTTGTCTTGTCCCTGATTTTTAGTGGAATTGCTTTAAGTTTCTCTCCATTTAATTTGATGTTGGCTACTGGCTTAGTGAATAATGCCTTTATTATGTTTAGTATGGGTCTTATATACCTGATCTCTCTATGACTGTTATCATGATTGTGTGTTGGATTTTGTCAAAGACTTTTTCAGCATCTAATGAGATGATCAGGTGTTTTTTTTTCTTCCAGTTTGTTTATGCGGTGGATTACATTGATGGACTTCCATATGTTGAACCATCCCTACATTCCTTACTTGATCATGGTGGATGATATTTCTGTTGTATTCTTGGATTCAATTTGCCTGTATTTTATTGAGTATTTTACATCAATTTTCATGAGGGAGATTGGTTTGAAACTCTCTTAGTTGATTTTTTGTGTAGTTTATGTATGAAGATGATTGTAGCTTTGTAGAATGAATTTGACAAGTTTCCTTCTGTTTAAGTTGTAGAATAGTTTGAGGAGTATTGGTATTAGCTCTCATTTGAATGTCTTGTAGGATTATGTGCTAAAACAATCTGGCTCAGTGCTTTTTTTGGTTGAGAGATTTTTGATAACTGCTTCTATTTCCTTACATGTTTCCTTATATGGGACTGTTTAATTTGTTTACCTGCTCCTGATTTAACTTTGGTAGGTGGAATCTATCAAAAAATTATCTATTTCATTTAGATTTTCCAGTTTTGTGAAGTATAGGCTTTTGAAGTGAGACCATGATTCTTTGTATTTCCTCAGTGTCTACTGTTATGTCCCCCTTTTCTTTTCTGATTTTGTTAATTTGGATACTGTCTCTCTGCCTTTTAGTTAGTTTGGCTGATGGTTTGTCTATCTTTTTGATTTTCTGAAAGAATCAGCTATTAGTTTCATTGATTCTTTCTGTTGTTCTCTTGGTTTTTAATACATTGACTTCAACCCTGAGTACAATTATTTCCTGCCATCTCCTCCTCTTGGGTGTGTTTGTTTCCTTTGTTCTAGTGCTTTCAGATTCTTTTAAGTTGGTAGTATGAGATCTCTCCAGTTTCTTTACAAAGGTGCTTAGTGCTATGAATTTTCCTCTCAGCACTGCTTTCATGGTGTCCCATAAAGTTGGGTATGTTGTGCCTTCCTTTTCATTGAATTCTAAAAAGACTTTAATTTCTTTCTTTCTCTTCTTTTCTTTTTCTTTCTTTCTTTTTACTTTTTTCCCTGTCCCAGAGATCATTGAGTTGAGAGTTGTTTAGTTTCCTGGCTTTCTGTTGTTTCTGTTATTGTTGAAGTCCATTTATTCCATGGTGGTCTGATAAAATACAAGGGGTTATTTTGACACTCTTGTATCTGTTTGGCTTGCTTTGTGACTAAGCATATGGCCAATTTTGGAGAAGGTACCATGAGGTGCTGAGAAGAAGGTATATTCTTTTCTGTTTGGGTGAAATGTTCTGTAGATATCTGTTGGGTCCATTTAATTCATAATTTCTCTAAGTTTCATTATTTCTCTGTTTATTTTCTGTCTTGATATGTCCATTCATGAGAGTGGGATGTTGAAGCCTCCTACTATTAATGTGTGGAGGTTGATGTGTGATTAAGCTTTAGTAATATTTCTATTTATGAATGAAGGTGCCCTTGCATTTGGAGCATCAATGTTTAGAACTGAGACATCATCTTGGTGGATTTTTCCTTTAATAAATATTAAGTGACCTTTGTAATCTCTTTTGAATGATTTTAGTTGAAATTCAATTTTGTTGGATACAAGAATGGCTACTCTTGCTTGCTTCTTGTGTCTGTTTCTTATTCTACCCTTTTAGCTTGACATAATGTCTATCTTGTTGCTGAGGTATGTTTCTTGTATACAACAGAGGGATCCTGTTTTCGAATCCATCCTATTATCTTGTGTCTTTTTATTGAGATACTGAGTCCATTGATGTTGATAAATATGAGTGACCAACGATTATTGTTGCTTCCTGTCATTTTGGTGTTGGTTGTGGTAGAGTGTGTGCATGTGTGTTTACCTTCTTTTGTTTTTGGAGTTATTTATTTTGTGTGCTTTCCTGGGTGTACATATTCTCCTTGTGTTGGAGTTTTCCTTCTAGTACCTTCTGTAGGGCTGAGTTTGTAGATAGGTATTGTTTAAATTTGGTTTTGTCATGGAATATCTTGTTTTCTCATCTCTGGAGATCAAAAGTTTTGCTGTGTATAGTAGTTAATTAGGCCTGGTAATAATGAAGGTCAAGCAAATCAGGAGTTAACATAGCATCCAAATGATATGTTGGATTTAAAGTGATTTGAAGAGTCTATTGTTTCTTATGGAATGCATTCATCATTTGTTAACAAATGTTAAATAATTGGGTTATACAAAATAGAGTTATTCCCCAAGATTGGAAGGGATTAATGTCAGCTGTACTAGAAGATAGTCAGCAATGACAATGGTTGTTGTGGTGGAGATATGGAGCAATAACATTAGAACAACAGAATACAGAAAGACCAAATGTTTGGTGAAGGATGGTATGCTGACATATGGGAACAGATTCAGTTGGAAGATGTTGTGATAGAACGATGTCATGTTGCAGCTCTGTGAGCTTGGGATGTGGTTGGTGAGATTGGGAAAAGATCTGCTTCATTTACTAAGATAATACAAGGTCCTGAGGAAACCTTCTGAGACTTTTTAGGGTAGTTGACTTCAGCTGTGGAGAGAACTGTATCAAACACTGATGTCAGACAGGAGTTGATAAATACCTTGGTGCTTTAAAATGCAAATACTGAATTTCAAGGAACAATTAGACCATTTAAAGCTTGAGGAACCCCAATAGAGGACTGGATAAGAGAAATAACTGATATTGGTTTTCAGGAGCCTCAGGCTAATATCATAGGGCAAACTATTGCTAGCAGTCTTTCTCAGTGCTTTAAATGTGGTGAACATAGTTATCTACAAAGATATTGTACAGTTAAAACCTCCAGATCTCCAACTGACTTCAGAGCTGAAACTGACAGGTGCCTAGACTCTTCAGGACATGGTCATAAAAGGGAACAAGTAGTTTCCAGTAATAATGGAATGTCAAGGGTTCCAGGATTTTGTAGTCACTATGGAAAATGTAAACACTGGTCCCCGAATTGTAGATACAAAAGGGATGTCAGAGGCAACAGTAAGCAGGGAAATTTAGAGAGGAGTCTGTCAGTTTAAGGCCCCACAACAAAAAAATGAACTGTCTTCCATAAGGCAGCCAGAATGTAACAAGCAGTCAGGAAGAACAAAATTAACTGTTGCTGATCTTTTGCATGCTACTGAAGGCAGTGCAGCTTTAGATCTCGCCACAGAAGAGTCTATTATACTACACCCAAAAGTTGAATGTTATAAATAAACCACTGGAATTCATGGTCCTTTACTATGAGGGACAGTAGGATTAATTTTGGGAAGAAGTAGGTTAACTTTTCAAGGATTTATTGTGCATTCAGATATTATAGATGGAGATTGCAAGGAAGAAATTAAAATTATTGTGTATATATGGAAGGAGATGAAAACTATTGCAGAGGATAGAATTGCTCAGCTGCTGCTGTTTCCCTGCACCAAGAGCAAGGCTTCTCCAGTAGAAAGAATAGGAGCATATGGAAGTACAGTAAAACATGTATTTTGGCAAACAATGATGAATGATAAGAGACAAAAATCAAAAATACAAATGAATGATATTAAAACAGAAGGATTGCTTGATATGAGAGCTGATGGCAGTGTCCTCTCCCAGGAGTCTTAGAATCCAAAATGACCACTTCAAAAGGTCCAATACCAGTTTATAGGAATTGGTATGTTATCACAAATAAAGAATTGTATACAGTAGATTAATTGTGTTGGACCAGAAGGGCAAACAGGGAAGTTGAGACCTTATGTAGCTTACATAACCAAAAATTTATGGGGAAGGGATCTTTTTTAATATTTATTTATTACTTCAGGTTACATCTTCATCACAGAGCCCTCTTTCTACCCCTCCCAGTCCCGCCTTCCTACCCTCTACCCCCATCCCTTCCATCCCACTCCTCTGGATTGGAGTGTCCCTACATAACAGTCCCCTGCCAAAGTTCCGCAGTCATATGAGGGCCAAGAGCCTCCTCATACACTGGGGGCCTACAAGGCAGCACCACTAGGGCAAAGGGTCTCATGGACAGGTAACAAAGTCTATGTTTCTGTTCCCTTTGGTACATTCATTATAGTGTAGTTATCTTGTACTATATGGCTAAAATCCAATTATAAGTGAATAGATGCCATGTCCATCCTTCTGAGTCTGGGTTAGCTCACTCAGGATGAGCTTCTCTAGTTCCATCCATTTGGCTGCAAATTGCATGATTTCATTGTTTCTGATAGCTGAGTAGTATTCCATTGTGTAGATGTACCACTTTTTTTTTTATTCATTCCTCAGTTGAGGGACATCTGGGTTGTTTCCAGTTTCTAGCTATTACAAATAATGCTTCTATGAACATAGATGAAGAAACTTCGTTGTGATTTGGTGAGGAATCATTTGGATTTATACCCAGATGTGGTATGGCTGGGTCTTGAAGTAGAGCTATTTAAAGTTTTCTAAGATATCACCACACTGATTTCCATAGTGGTTGTACAAGCTTGCACTCCCACCAGCAATGGAGGAGTGTTCCCCCTTCTCCACAACCTTGCCAGCATGTGCTGTCATTTGATTTTAGCCATTCTGACAGGTGTGAGATGGAATCTCAGAGTTGTCTTGAGTTGCATTTCTCTGATGATTAAGAATGCTGAGCATTTCTTCAAGTGTCTTTCAGCCATTAGGGATTCCTCCTTTGTGAATTCTTTGTTTAGCTTTGTTCCCCATGTTTTGATTGGATTATTTGGTTTCTTGGCATTTAATTTCTTGAGTTCTTTGTAAATTTTGGATATTAACCCTCTGTCAGATGTGGGGTTGTTGAAGATTTTTTCCCAAGCTCTAGGTTGCCGTTTTGTTCGAACCACAGTGTCTTTTGCCTTACAGAAGCTTTTCAGTTTCATGAGGTCCCATTAATTGATTGTTGGTCTCAGAGCCTGAGCTGTTGGTGTTCTGTTCAGGAGGTTTTCACCTGTGCCAATGAGTTGTAGGGTTTTCCCCACTTTCTCTTCTAATAGATTTAGTGTGTCAAGCCTTATGTTAAGGTCTTTGATCCACTTGCACTTAAGTTCTGTACAAGGTGATAAGTATGGGTCTAATTTCATTCTTTTACAAGTGGACATCCATTTGGACCAGAACCATTTGTTGAAAATGCTGCCCTTTTTCCATTATATGGTTTTGGCTTGCTTGTCAAAATTAAGAGACCAAAGGTGTGGGGGTTCATTTCTGGGTGTTCAATTCTATTCCATTGATCCACTGGTCTGTTTCTATACCAGTACCATGCTGTTTTTATTACTATTGCTCTGTAGTACAGGTTGAAATCTGGGATGGTGATACCTCCAGATGTTTTTTTATTGTATAGGATTGATTTAGCTATTCTGGGATTTTTGTTATTCCATATGAAGTTGAGAATTGCTTTTCTAGGTATATAAAGAATTGTGGTGGTATTTTGATAGTTTCATTGAATCTGTATATTCAATGCAATTCCTATCCTTTTGGCAGGATGACCATTTTTATTATGTTAATCCTAACTATCCATGAGCATGGGAGATCTTTCCATCTTCTGATGATCTCTTTGATTTCTTTCTTCAAGGACCTGAAGTTCTTGTCATACAGGTCTTTCACTTGCTTGGTTAGAGTTACCCCCAGGTATTTTATATTGTTTGTGGCTATTGAGAAGGGTGTTGTTTTCCTAATTTATTTCTCAGCCAATTTATTTTTGGTATAAAGAAGGGCTTCTGATTTTTTGAATTAATTTTGTATCCAGCCACTTTGCTGAAGGTGTTTATCAGCTGTAAGAGTTCTCTGGTGGAATTTTTGGGGTCGCTTATGTATACTATCATATTGTCTGCAAATAGGGATAATTTGACTTCTTCATTTCCAATTTGTATCCCCCTGATCTCCTTTAGCTTTTTCTTGCTCTAGCAAGAACTTCAAGTAATATGTTGAAGAGATATGGTGAAAGTGGACATCCTTGTCCCTGAGTTTAGAGGAGATGCTTCATGTTTCTCTCCATTTAATTTGCTGTTGGCTACTGGCTTGCTGTATATCACCTTTATTATTTCTAGGTATGGTCCTTGTATGCCCGTTCTCTCCAGGACTTTTAGCATGAAGGGATATTGGATTTTGTCAAATGCTTTTTCAGCATCTAATGGGATGATCTTGTGGTTTTTTTCCTTTCAGCTTGTTTATTTGGTGAATTACGTTGATGGATTTTCATATGTTGAACCATCCTTGCATTCCTGGGATGAAGCCTACTTGATCATGTTGTATGATACTTTTGATATGTTCTTGGATTCAGTTTGCCAGTATTTTATTAAGTATTTTTGCGTTTATTTTCATGAGGGAAATTGGTCTGAAGTTCTCTTTCTTTGCTGGGTGGTTTGAATCAGGGTGACAGTTGTAGGGGTTGATAGATTAATATAGGTTAGATTTAGTGAATATCTAGGTTTCTGATACAGTCTCTTAATTTGGGGAATGAAGATCAACTTCGCTGTGAGCAATTAGCCTATCAGCTTATGGATGAAATCACATGAAACAAGGGGAGTCTCTTTGGACTGAAAAACAAGGTTGAAGCCAGGTGAAACAAGTAAAGACTTTATGACCTGGCATTGTTTTAAACTGTTAAAGGGGCAGAGCCCAAATTAAGCTGAAGCAGGTGGAACAGGAGCAATCCTATTTAAGGACAAGTGGATGAGCCCAGAGAGCTGCATGCTAAGGGCCCCCCATACGAGAGAGCTCCGAGAGTACTGCTGGAGAAAGTGCTGGTAGAACAATGGCCAGATCTCCCTGAGGCAGAAGGAAGCTGGTGAGCAGATAAAGCCTCAGCAAGACAGCAAAAGGCCAAGGACTAAATCCTGTGGCTCAGCTCTTGCCTAGAGGGGTTTGACCTGTCCGAACAGAGGCCTGAACGGAACTGTGGCCAGCTTTAAAGACTGAGGCAGAGCGGCAGAGTTGCTGATAAGAAGGAAGTAAGGTGGCTTACAGACCCTGAGGTCTCCCAGAGAGAAGAAAGCTTCATGCCTTATTTAAGGTGAGACTGCCATAGCCAATTTACCCTGACGAACCTGCGTCTGAGATATTCCAGAAAAAGGACTGCTAAGTGCATTAAAGAGTCTACCCCAGAAACTGTATTCCTGATGATTGAGGACCTGCCCCAGAGACTGTATCCTTAGAAAAATAGTTATGATAGTTATCAATAGGTTTAGTGGTTAGGTCTTAGGGGTTGTAGGAATTTGTAGGAATAGTAATTAAGTAAGTGTATTTTTTATAACTTAATATAGTTAGTAATAAATAAATGATTAATAATTAAAAAGTACAGTATGAGACAGTGGCTTCATAGAATGAGTCTGGCAGTGTTCCTTCTGAATCTATTTTTTTGGAAGAGTTTGAAGAGTATTGGTATTAGCTCTTCTTTGAAGGTCTGGTGGAATTGTGTGCGGAAACCATCTGGCCCTGGGCTTTTTTTTGGTTGCGAGATTTTTAATGACTGTTTCTATTTCCTTAGGGGTTATAGGGCTGTTTAGTCTGTTAACCTGATCTTGATTTAGCTTTGGAAGGTGGAATCTCTAAAAAAATTGTCCATTTCGCTTAGCTTTTCAAATTTGGTGGAGTCCAGATTTTTAAAGTAGGACCTAAAGATTCTCTGGATTTCCTCAATGTCTGTTGTTATTTCTCCCTTTTCATTTCCGATTTTGTTGATTTGAGTTTTTTTCCCTCTGCATTTTAGTTAATTTGGCTAAGGGTTTGTCTATTTTGTTGATTTTCTCAAAGAACCAACTCTTGGTTTCATTGATTCTTTGTGTTGTTCTTTTTGTTTCTAAGTTGTTGATTTCAGCACTAAGTTTGATGATTCCTGACTTCTGCTCCTCTTGGGAGTGTTTGCTTCTTTTTTTTTCCAGTTCTTCCAGTTCTGCTCTTAATTCGCTAATATGAGCTGTCACAATTTTCTTTTTGAAGGCACTTAGTGCTATGAACTTTCCTCGTAGCACAGCTTTCATTGTGTCCCGTAGGTTTGGGTATGTTGTGCCTTCATTTTCATTGGAATTTAAGAAGTCTTTGATTTCCTTCTTTTTTCTTCCCTGACTAAGTAGTCATCCAGTAAAGAGTTGTTCAGTTTCCATGAGTGAGTATGCTTTCTGTTATTTCTGTTGTTGTTGAAGTCCAGCTTTATTCTATAGTGGTCTGATAAGATACGAGGGGTTATTTTAATTTTCTTGTATATGTTGAGGCATGATTTGTGTGTGACTATATGGCCAATTTTGGAGCAGGTTCCGTGTGGTGCTGAGAAGAAGGTGTATTCTTTTGTGTTTGGATGAAACATTCTGTAGATATCTGTTAGGTCCATTTGGTTCATGACCTCTGTTAGACTCATTATTTCTCTGTTTGGTTTCTGTCTCGATGACCTGTCCATTATTGTGATTGGGGTGTTGAAGTCTCCCACTACTAATGTGTAGGGATCGATGTATAGTTTAAGCTTTAGAAGAGTTTCTTTTACAAATGTGGGTGCCCTTGTATTTGGGGCATAGATATTCAATATTGAGATGCCATCTTGTTGAATATTTCCTTTAATGAGTATGTAGTGCCCTTCTCTATCTTTTTTGATTAAGTTCAGTTGCAAGTCTATTTTATTTGATATTAAGATGGCCACTCCAGCTTGCTTCCTGGATCCATTTTCTTGGAAAATTATGCAGCAATATGGTGGGTCTTGTTTATGGATCCATTATGTAAATCTGTGTCTTTTTATTGGGAAGTTGAGTCCATTGATGTTGATGGATATTAATAACCAAAGGTTGTTATTTTCTATTATTTTGGTGTAGGTCGTAGTTTTGTGTTTCTTTTGGTTTAGCTGCACAGGAGTTTTTTGCTTTCTCTGTTTTCTTGGGTATAGTTATTCTCTCTGGGTTGGAGTTTTCCTTCTAAAATCTTCTTTAGGGCTGGATTTGTGGGTATATACTGTTTAAATTTGATTTTGTCATGATATATCTTATTTTCTCCATCTATGTTGATAGAGAGTTTTGCTGGGTATAGTAGTCTGACTGGGCACCTATGTTTTCTCAGGGCTTGTAGGACATCTGCCCAGGCCCTTCTGGTTTTTAAAGTTTCTGAGGAAAAGTCAGGTCTAATTCTGATGGGTCTGCCATTATATATTCTTGACCTTTTTCTCTTACAGCTTTTAATATATTCTTTCTTTGTTCTGTACATTTGGAGTTTCAATTACCGTGTGGCAAGAGGAGTTTCTTTTCTGATCTAATCTGTTTGGTGTTATGTATGCCTCTTGGAATTTTATTGGCATCTCCTTCTTTAGGTTTGGGAAGTTTTCTTCTATGATTTTGTTGAAGATGTTTCCTGGACCTTGGAGTCAGGAGTCTTCTCTTTCTTCTATGCCTATAATTCTTAGGGTCTGTCTTTTCATTGAGTCCTTGATTTCTTGGATGTTATAGGTGAGAACATTTTTAGATTTCTCATTTTCTTTGGTTGTTGTACTTATTTCTTCCATCGAATCTTCCATGCCTGATATCATGTCTTCTATCTCTTGTATGCTATTTTTTGATATTCATGTCTGTAGTTCCTGTTCTCCTCCTTTGATTTTCCACCTCTGGGATTATCTCTGATTGTGTTTTCTTTCCTGATTCTACTTCCAATTTGAAGTCTTGAACCGTTTTATTTGTTTTATATATTTCCTGTTCCAATTTGCTTGTCTTTGTCTGCAAATCTTTCAAATCTTTCATTCCTATGTCTCTTTCCCATTTATGTTGGGCTGTGTTGGCTTGGAGGTCTCTAATGATATTCTCCACTACTTTCATTTGTAATATTGAGGATTCTTTGTATTCTTTCAATGATTTAATTTCTTCTTGAATGGACTCCATCATTTTCCTAAGTAAAGATTTGTCATCATTTTCATGTGTTTCAGCTGTGGTGGAATGTTCAGGGCTTGCTGTGTTAACCTCACTGAATGTCATTGGAGTCATATTTCCCTGATTTTTGTCAGTTTTGTTCTTTAGCTGACCTTTAGCCATCTAGTTGCCCTAAGCTGATTGTTCCTGATGTCTTCTGGACCATTTCAGTGGCACTGCCAGTCCTCTTTAGGGTGTTGCGGTGACTGTGAATATTGGGTGCTGTATCTGGCATTTGGTGCTACTTCAAAAGACCTTGCAGTAATCAGACCTGCAGGAGACTGTACCAGTGCAGGAAGAGCAGCCCTCTGCCCTCTTATTGCAATGTTCTTCCAAGTGACTGCATATCCAGCGGAGGGACCTTTATGTCCAACACCTGTCTGGGTAAGCCCAGATATGCTTGTGCCTCCCTGCCAGCTGCTCTGCTGGAGATAAATCTTGGTGATCCTGCAGTTCTCCTGTATGGAATGCCGACATGGAAGCTGGGTGCTCTGGAGGCTGGTGAGTATCCCTGTCTGAGGTTTGGAGTAATTCCTTGAATATTTGCATGGCCTTTGCCCACTTCTGCAGCAGAGTCTGCACTGGCCTTTGTTTTGCGCCAGGCTCTCTGCTGGCCTCGGCTCTGGGACCCGGGCCTGTGCCCCTCGCCACTGGTCTCCACTTTGGTCCCCGAGACTGTGCTCCAAACCACTGACCTCTTCTTTGGGCCCTGAGCCTGTCCACTCGCTGAGTTTTTCAGTGGCTCTTGTCCATTTCCACGTGCGCTCCTTGGCCTGGGTTGTGTGCCATGCCACGCTGCGCCATGCCCCACGGCTTGGGTTCCATGATGTGCTGCTCCCTGCTGCCTGGGTTCCTCGATGGGTTCTGTGCAGCGCTGCCTGTGTTCCCAGCTGCGCTGCTCCTTGTTTCCTGGGCTCCCCGCTGGGTTCTGTGCCTCGCTGCGCCCAGTGGCCTGGGTTCCGCAATGTGCCATGCTCTGCGGGCTGGGTAGGTCTGCTTTCTTGAGTGTCTGAGGGTCCCAGGAGGGATCTCCACTAGTCCCTGGGTTTGCCAGGTGTGACCGTGCTGGTTCACACTTCTCAGGATGATGCTCAGCTTGTTTATATTTCTGCGATGTAGCTATTTTCCTCCAGCTCAAAATATGCCTCTGCTGACTTCTGCCATCTTGGATCCTCCGGGAAGGGATCTTTTTACAACAATGGGGTTCTCAAATATTACTGCAGACTCAGAAGCAAAAAATGATAAAATGATGGATGCTTCCAGGGAAGGTATTGATATGGGTACTCAACAACAATCTCAAGCTGTGTCCAATGTCCAAATACAGGACACCACAGGGATTTAGTTTCCAAATTTATACTAGAGGCCACTCTTGAAATTCCAACAGCCCTACTCTTGAAGTGGCTATCAAATACTCCTGTGTGGCAAGAAGGAAAAATTGGAGGCTCTTGAACAATTGGTGAAAGAACAGCTGGAGGCTCATCATATAGAAGAATCTACCAGCTCATGGAATTCTCTTGTGTTTGTTGTAAAAAAGAAATCATGAAAAAATGGAGAATGGGAACAGATTTAAGACCTGTGAATAGAGTAATTCAACCTATGGGTTCTTAGAAAACTTTATCTTCTTTACTACAAAATCATGGCTTATAATAGCAATTTATTTGCAAGATTGCTTTTTCACAATTCCATTGCACAAGAATGATAGGGAAAGGTTTGTATTCTTTGTACCTACTTTTAATAACAGTAGGCCAATCAAGAGGTATCACTGGAATGTACTTCCACAGGGAATGATGAATAGTGTGACTCTAAGTCAATATTTTGTGCAAAAACCATTAGAAATAATTCACAAGCAATTCCTTCAATCTATTATATATCACAATAGGGATGATATTTTGTTGGCTGATTCTGATGCAGTTAGTTAGGGAAATTTATTTAAGGAAACAAAGAATTCTGCCACTAAAGGGGTTAAAATTGCTCCTGAAAAAAATAGAAAGAGGAGATTCAATTAGTTATTTGGATTCTAAATGAAGTCAAGAAAGAGTCAGAGCACAAAAGATACAGATCCATATAGACTAATTGAAAACTCTTAATGATTTTCAAAAATTGACAGGAGATACTAACTGGTTGAGGCCTACACTTGGATTTATGAGTTAAGCAATTTGTTTTAAACATTACAAGGGGATTCAAATCTAAGCAGTCTAAGATGTCTAACTGCTGAAACAGCAAAAGAGTTAATTGTGGTAGAATAAAAATTGCAAGATGCATTTATAGACTGAATTGATCCTAAACTTGATTCTATTTTGGCCATTTTACCCTCAACTCATTCTCCTACAGGATTTATTATGCAATGTGAAGATAACATTATGGAATAGATTTTCTTACCACATAAACAAAGTAAAAAATTAAATACATACATAGAAAAGATATCTGAATTAATTGTAAAAGGTAGAATAAGACACATCAATTATCAGAAATGGACCCTCCCAAAATAGTAGTGCCTCTTACTAATGCTGAGATTATGTTATTGTGGCTTATCAATGAAGATTGATAAAAAGCTTGCAGTAACTATTTAGGAGAAAAGGTATGCAATTTATGAAAAGAACTAATTGGATTCTTCCACATAATGTAAAGGGAACACCAATTCCTGATGCACCAACATTCTATATTGATGAAAACAAGATGGGAATTGTCGTGTCCCCCTGACCAGCAGGAAAGACACAACCACGATTCTTCTTCAAGCAGTTTATTCAGGAACCTTGTACATCTGCTTCTTTCTCCTCTCTTCCCCCAAGCCCTTATATGCCTACTCAAACCCAATCAGATCATGTCACCTAGCGATCCAAGATAGGCTCACAAAAGGAGGAAGCACACAGGGCTAGGCAGCCACTACCAAATAAAGCTTGTTTACAGCTAAGCTTGAGCTTTCTGGCATTAAGCCAGGTGCCATCTTAGGGTTGTGGCTCTCCACAGTTCCCCCTTTTTGTTTTATTTGAGCAGAAAACGCAACAGGCAAGGGTAGAGGTCTGATCTCTGATATGCATGTAAAGGACATTGTAATGACCCCATGCCCAGTAGCCAACCAGGCTGGTGCCATACCCGTCTGGTATCTTTTTCTCAAAGATGGGAAACTAGGATACCAACCCATATGCAATCAAACATGCCTTTCTTGAAGTCGCTAGAAGCTGACCCCAAGTGCAGTGCTTAGCCTTGCATCCTGAGCATGATGATAGCTTAGTCCTTTAGGACAGTCAACCAAGCTTGCGGCGACTGTCCAGCCTCCAAGGCAGCAAAGGCTTGCACCAGCATGGCATTACTTCTCCTCTGTGAAATCCTCATCTTACCGATACTCCATAGGGCAATGAAACTGACTAGGAAGAGCATGCCTCCTAGGGCACCCATTCCTGCCCATTCCTTCAGATGATTCATGGCTCAGAGGATCCATGTTGACAGTCCTTCAGCAACAGAGACAACAAACCGGGTGGAATTCACATGCACGATGGCAATTCTCAGATTCTGTATCAGCTTATCAAACTCGCCAGACCAATTTCCTGTAAGATACTGAGAGAGTTGCTTAGACAAATTTGCAGCTACAGTATATGGCACAGAGGTCACACACAATCCAGTCATTTTCCACTCACAGCCAATCTGGGCCACCTGCCACAATCAACCAAGGCCGTGGCTACATTGGCTGACAAATTATTCAAGGCAGCTGTAGTCTGTACCATAGAATGCATAGCAATTGCAGCTGTGGTAGCCCCCACAGCAGCAAGACTAACGGCCTTTTTCCATTCACTACCAATTCTAACAGAGGATGCTGTTCCAAATCAAGGGCCACATAAGCCATATCTAAGCCAGAGGACCCAACCCCCTTTTCCCCTCTTTCTTTATTCTTTTGTTTGGGTCCCCATTTGAGGGGTCAATATGAGTCTGACTGTGGAGCAGAGGTCCAATCCTGCTGAGCCCTGAGTGGCTCTCCGCGTTGTGTGGGAGATCTCAGAGTTGGCCACCTCTCTTCCTGAGGGTCTTCCATTGCCCCATATATTTGAGGGCCCTGAAGGCGGGGGACCCTCTGCCCGTTTTTTGGATGAGTTCCTCCATAACCTTGTGTTAAAGGCTGACCATTAATATCCTTAACAGATCTACATTCATTTGCCCAATGATTTCCCTTCTTGCACTTGGGGCAAAGACCAGGCTGCTTAGGGTGGTTCCCACTTCCTGTTTCATTCTGTCTTCCTTTCTCAGGGCATTGCCTTTTAAGGTGCCCCATCTTTCCACAATGGTAACAGGCGCCATTCCTTCCTTTTTTGTTTTGTGTAATATGCACAACAGCAGCTGCAAGACCTGCATTAGTCAAAGGACCCCCCACCTCTCTACACACTTTCATCCAGGCTTCCAACCCCTTGTTCTTATAAGGGGTGATAGCTGCTTTACATTCCTTTGTACATTGCTCATACACAAGTTGTTTAATTAAGGGCATTGCCAAATCAGGGTCTCCAAATACCCTTCCAGCGGCCTCAACCATTCTAGCCACGAAGTCTGAGAAAGGCTCCAGGGGACTCTGAATAATCTTAGTTAGATTACCATTCACTTCCCCTTTGTTAGGCAATGATTTCCAAGCTCTGGTTGCGATTAAATTGATTTGCTCAAACACCTGAGCCAGATACCCAGTTTGTTGTTGAGCAAATCGACCTTGCCCAAGAAGCATGTCCACATCCCAGGCTGGGTTTCCTGCTGCATGATTAGCAGCAGCTTGTTCATTAGCAAACTCAATCAAGAAAGCCTTCCAATCTAAATACTGCCCAGAGGACAAGCAGGCACGTTCCAGGCTCCTCCAGTCACTAGGAGTCATGCAATAACGATGAAGAGCTTCCACCTGAGCTACAGTGAAAGCAGCATTAATCCCATAAGTGCGGACAGACTCAGCAAGTGCTTTAATTACCTTAAAATCTAGGGGTTCATGATAACGATTTCCCCCTCCATCCTGAAAGACAGGATAGTACAGCTCATGTCTCACTTCCCTCCAGACATTTGGACAGAATGACCGCCCACTAGGACCACTCGGAGGGGAACTCTCATTATATGAAGGCGGTGCCAACATAGGCGGCCCCAGAGCTGACGGTTCTATATGGGTGGAGTCAGAACTCTTCCTCAAAGATGCCTTCTCCATTTCCTTTGCTAACATTTCAAGTTCCTCTTCAGGCTCTGAGCTATCCTCTTCCGAAGTATCTTTCCCAGATTTGACCGAGCGCAACTCTTTTAACTGCTCTAATGCCTCTTCTCCCTTTTCCACGGCCTTGCAATATCTCTGATCTTCTAAACAACTACGAACAAGTCTCCAAATAGGCCGTGCTCCTCCCTGCAATGTACCTTGCTCCCAGGCAAAATCTAGATCTCTCCCAAGCTTATCCCAGCAACTGATAGTAAGGTTTCTGGAACAGGCAAACCAAGGGGCTACAGTGTCAATCTCCTTTAAAAACATTTCTAGGGTACTATTCTTCAATTTCAATCCCTTAGATTTTAATAGCTCTTTAAGAGCAGAAAAAATGGACTGCGATGGTGAATTCTCCATACTTTCACTTTTGTTTTTCTTCTACTCGTCCGAATCACGGAACTTTATTGCTCCCTCCGGAGACCTTATTGCCTCTTTACTGAGGTCCTAACCTTGGTCCCACCTTACCTGGAACTTACCAGTCAACCGCCCTGACTACGAGAAGTTCTGAATCTTTCACCCTCGGAGAGGTTCCCCGTATGGGCCACCACTTGTCGCATCCCCCTGACCAGCAGGAAAGACACAACCATGATTCTTCTTCAAGCAGTTTATTCAGGAACCTTGTACATCTGCTTCTTTCTCCTCTCTTCCCCCAAGCCCTTATATGCCTACTCAAACCCAATCAGATCATGCCACCTAGCGATCCAAGATAGGCTCACAAAAGGAGGAAGCACACCGGGCTAGGCAGCCGCTACCAAATAAGGCTTGTTTACAGCTTGAGCTTTCTGGCATTAAGCCAGGTGCCATCTTAGGGTTGTGGCTCTCCACAGGGAATGGCAGGTAATAAGACAGACAAAATCAGCAAGGTAATCAAAAGTTCATATACCTCAGTTCATTATTGTATGCAATATTTATGGTATTACTAGACTTTCCTGAGTCTCTTAATATAATTACTGACTCCATATGCTGAAAGAGCTGTTTTGAATATAGAAACTGCTGAATTTATTCCCAATAACTCAGAATTAATTTCATTATGTATACAATTGCAGGAAGTCACCAGAAGTAGAAACAATCCATTATATGTTACTCATATTCAGTCTCATACAGGTTTGCCAGGTCCATTAGCATATGGAAATGAGGAGATTGATCAACTACTAATAGGAAATGTGGTAGAAGTCTCAAAATTTCATGACAAACATAATATTAACAACTCAGGTTTAAAGAAAAAAAATTCTCTATTACTTGAAATTAAGCCAGAGAAATAATAAAAAAGTCCTCTGTGTAATCTCTTTTACTAAATTACATCACCTGCTGGAAGTAAACCTAAGAGTACTAAAAGGAATGGAATTTGGCAAATGGATGTGCTTCATTTTGCAGAATTTAGAAAACAAAAGTATTTACATCATACCATAAATACATACTCAGGGTTTTAAGGGCAACTGCTTTAAGTTCTGAAAAAGCTGATTTTGTTATCAAACATTTATTGGAAATAATGGCATTTATGGGAATACCTACACAAATTAAGACTTATAATGCTCCTGCCTATGTATCTAATAAAATGAGCAAGTCTTTGCATAGTATAATATAAAGCATATTACTGGTATACCACGGAATCCTACAGGACAAGCAATAACAGCTAATTGCACCTTAAAAGAGATGCTTTATAAACAAAAGGTGGAATTAAAGAATCCCAAGGACAGATTACCTAACAGTTTACTAACAGTGACTTTTTAAAATGTTGGTGAAAAAGGAAACACTGCAGTTGAGAGACTCCAGGTTATAGAAAAAGCTGAGGAACTAAATCAAACAATATGCTATAAGCATATTTTGACATTAGAATGGAGACCTGCAATAGTTTTAAGATGGGGATGTGGATCTATCTGCATTTGTGTCTACAGGGAATGAAAAAATATGGTTACCAACAAAACTTATAAAGGTTAGATCTGACCAGGGAAAAGCTCCTATTAGCTGAGACATGAATCTCTTCTCGTGGTAAGCATATCTTATTAACTATCTGGTGCTCATGATATTCCAATCTTTCATCCAGCATGGATGAGCACTATGTTTCAAATGTATGCCTCTCACCTGCTCAAACTTAGAGCAGAAAATTTATTTTCAGAGTAAAAGACTGGATAACAATAAAGACAAAGCAAATAGGCCAGGTGATTTAACCTAACATACTGCCTCAATCACTATTTTTCTCAAAAAAATTACATGCAAATTCACTTAAAAAGGGCTAACCCAAAAATGATTCATCAGAGACTGGACAACCAAAGTTATAGCTTGCTTTCCTGGGAATTGGCTAATATCTATCTATCTATCTATCTATCTATCTATCTATCTATTTATTACTTTTTATTTTTAATTTTTTTTTGGTTTTTCGAGACAGGGTTTCTCTGTGTATCCTTGGCTGTTCTGAACTCACTTTGTAGACCAGGCTGGCCTTGAACTCACAGAGATCCTCCTGCCTCTGCCTCCCGAGCACTGGGATTAAAGGCGTGCGCCACCATGCCCGGCATATCTAAATTTTTAAAGGGTACCAAAAAATGTTTACATCTTCATTCCTAAGAGGTGGGATGGAACTTTTTGTTATGTGTTGTGGTTGTTTGTTGTCATCTAGGATGAATGGATATATGATATGTTATGTGTTGTGAAAATTAAGGGTGTGATTCAGGGTTTTCTTTCTTTCCCTCTCTATATTATTTGTCTCCTTCTTTATTATCAAAACTTTAAGGCTATTTTGTTTATATTAATAGATATTGTTAGAAATTTAAGATTATTTTGTTTTATATACACTTAAAGGTATATTTAGTTTTAAATTTGCAAGTTTTTTAATATAAAAATCTCAATTGAAAGATAATACTTTTTGTATTGCCCCAAACCAATTTGCCCTAGAAAACATATTACCTGCCAAAAAAGGACACCCCAGAGCTAGGTTAGGTAGGCAGGGTTCTGTTCTTATCTTTCCAGAAGAATAAAGACATTCAACTAAGGAGTTTAGAGACTACTGGACAACTGAAACTATTGAAGAAAAGGGATAAGACACCAAAGAAGACAAGACAAGTATCCCAGATGATCGAGCCTTGAAGACTAGACTGTTCCAGCCAGGACTTCAGTAAAGCTCTGAACTTTTCCACCAAAGTTCAGCTTTGGACTACAAACTGCTCAGGACATTAAAATTGCTGAGCACATAAAGACTGGACAACAAATGTTAGTATTAATTTGCTTAATCATTATTGCATTTTCTTTGGGCCCCCAGACAGGTTTTCTATATCCCAGTTCATCAGGGAGCAATTTTAAGAGTGATGCCCCATTCCCTAAAGGTGGGGTGGATGATTCTTCGGTCATTTGATAGGTTATAGATGTTTGCTGTTATTTAGGGGAATTGGTTACAAGTTGTTAAATGGTCTTGTTAAGCAAGGTATAGGAGGTTAGACTCAGGGATTTCTCTTTCTTTTTATTTTCTCTATCCTTTCTCTCTTATGTAGGGGGAGAAGACTTGAAAAGAAAAAAATGGGCTTATAGGCATGATTTAGGAATGATAAAGAAAAAGGGGCAGATTACTGAATCTACTCATATCTTTGTATATTGATACAAAATCAAGGTTATATTTGGTTACATTGGTATAGATTGTTGTGTATTGATACAAAATTATGGTTATATTTTGGTTAGGTATTGTACCTATGTAATTCTTAAAAATGCAATATGAAGTTCTAGACCTTTTGATAGCAACTATTACAAACTGTTTAGGATAATTAAGATGTGCAAGTTGATAGTCATTCAAACTTATAGTTTTGTTAGGTACTAATTCAGTTAATCAGATGTTTTCTAAGTTAATCAGAAATTAAGTCAATAGAGACAAGCAGCATCTGCTTATTAAAATATATAGAGATTGATAGATGGTCTTCAAAAGCCTCAAGAGATCTGTAGAATATGGCATTTAAAGATGTTTTTATTTTAAAAATTCTTTGACTTAGACGGAGATGATGAGCATCAAAAAATCTCCACCAGGAGATAACTCCTACTGGGCAGAAATACCTCTGCTCTCTCAACAGACTATATAGAGTTCAAAGATGGACCAATGCTTAAAAGCAGGTAAATTGATGGCCTTATTCTGCAGACAGAATGGGCAAATCTTTCTTATTTCTTGCTGCAAAATTAAGTCTGTGAGATATACTTGGCCAGAAGGCTGAAGATGATGCTCCATTGTTACAGAGAGAAACTGGGGACTTGTCTAGGCAGCCAGTTGTCTGCCATTTCCTATTTTTGGAAGCTGCTTGCTCTGCACTTCCTGTTTCTTCAGAAACATTTATCTTTCTCAGGTTTTTGATGTAATTGAAGACTATATAGTTATAGTCTCACAGTAAGTTTTAATTTTTTTAGGAATTAAAAAGATGTTTTAGATCTAAGAGGATGGTTTTTAAATTGACCATGCAAGCTAGGTTGAAAATTGAGTTAGGCATAGAAATGTAAACTTATTGAGATAGCTATATAATAGAATATTCTTCCTAATTGCCAAATACATATGAACTGGACATTGAGAATGTATGTCATACCTTATAGTTTTCATAATTGTTTCCTAAATTATACTTATTGTATTGTATTGTAGTTACTGTTGTAAGAAAAAGAGACTTTTAGTAGACTAAAAGGGGGAGATGTTGGAGAAAGGTCTTACGCATGATTTTCAAAAACTGATTTCAATGTTCAGAGATCTAGTTAACACCCTATCTGAGGCATTCTCTGATTGGATCATAAAAGTTACTGTAAATTAGCTGGGCAGAAAGTTTATAGGAAGGCAGAATTTCCTGGGAGGAAGAAAGGAATCCTGGGAAGATACAGAGCAATGTGTCTTGGAAGGCACAACAAGTCACATGGCTGGTTGGAATTAGGTAAGTGGTCAGGTTAACTTATATGAGCTAGTTGAGAGTTTGTCCAGCTAAGTAAGGCCTAAGTGTTGAAACATTAAAAGATCTTGATATATTTAATATATGGGGCCACCCTGGATCTTAGGCTTTGTCTAGGAGACCTAATCCTGGTCAGTTTTCCCACCAGGCTCCACTGGTCTAATACAACAGTTTATAGTTATTATTATGGTTAGTTGTTAGGTAATAGATGTTTATACTTATTAATAAATATATTTGTTAACAAAGTTTTGGTTTAATTCAGTTTGTGAGTATTTTATTGAGTATTTTTGCATCAGTGTTCATAATGGAAATTGGCTTGAAATTATTCTTTGTTTGGTGATTGTGTAGCTTAGGTACCATGGTGACTATGGCCTGATAGAAATGCATTTTTCAATGTTCCTTTTGTTTCTATTTTGTGGACTAGTTTGAGGAGCATTGGTAGTAGCTCTTCCTTGAAAGTCTGATAGAATTAAACCATCTGACCCTGGGCTTCTTTTGATTGGGAAACTTTTAATGACTACTTCTATTCCCTTAGGGGTTATATGACTTTTTAGTTTACCTGATCTTGATTTAACTTTGGTAAGTGGAATCTATCAGAAAACCATCCAGTTGATTTAGGTTTTCCTGTTTTGTGGAGTACAGGCCTTTGAAGTAAGACCTAATCATTATTTGGAGTTCCTCAGTGTCTGTTGTTAAAGCCCCCTTTTCATTTCTGATTTCATTAATTTGGATACTATCTCTTTGCCTTTAGTTAGTTTGGCTAAGGGTTCAGTGTCTTGTTGATTTTTCTCTATGAACCAGTTCTTGTTTGTTTTTTTTTTGATTCTTTGAATTGTTCTTTTTGTTTGTAATGTACTGATTTCAGCCCTATGTTTGATTATTTCCTGCTGCCTACTCTTTCTAGGTGTGTTTGCTTGTTTATGCTCTAGAGCATGTGCTGTTAAGTTGCTAATATGAAATATCATATGCTAATCTGTTGGGCCTTCATTTTCATTGAATTTTAGAAAATCTTTAATTTCTTTGTTTTTTTCCCTGACCCAATAGTCATTGAGTAGAGAGTTTTCAGTTTCTATGAGTTTGTAGGCTTTCTGTTGTTTCTGTTGTTGTTGAATACAAGGAATTAGTTCAATTTTGTTGTACCTGTTGAGGCTTCCTTTGTGATCAACTATATAGTCAATTTTGAGAGAGTTCCATGAGGTTCTGAGAAGAAGGTTTTTTCTTCTGTGTTTGGGTGAAAAGTTCTGTACATATCAGTTAGGTCCATTTGATTCCTGACATCTGTTGGTTTCATTGTTTCTCTGTTTAGCTTCTGTCTGGATGACCTGTCCATTGTTGAGAGGGTGGTATCGAAGTCTCCCACTACTCATGTGTGGGGTTCAATTTGTGATTTAAGCTTTAGTAATGTTCTTTTATGAATGTGGGTCCCTTTGCATTTGGGGCACAGATGTTCAGGATTGAGACATCATCTTGGTGGATTTTTCCTTTGATAAGTATGAAGTTTTCTTCCCCATCTGTTTTGATTAATTTTGGCTGAAGGTCTATTTTATTAGATATTAGAATGTCTACTCCAGCATGCTTCTTGTGTCCATTTGCTTGGAAAAACTTTTTCCAGCCCTTTACTCTTACGTAATGTCTATCTTTGTTGCTGAGTTGTGTTTCTTGTATGCAGGAGTATGCTACATCCTGTTTACTCATCCATTCAGTTAGCTTGTGTGTTTTTATTGGGGAATTGAGTCCATTGATGTTGAGAGATATTGATGACCAATGATTATTGATTCCTGTTATTTTGATGTTAGTGGTGGTAGTGTGTGTGTCTGTTGGTATTGCTGGAGTGGTATTTTTTATGGTTTTGTTGGAGTGTAGTTATTTATTTCCTGTGTTTTCTTGGATGTAGTTAACCTCCTTGGGTTGGAGTTTTCCTTCTACTATCTTCTGTAGGGTTGGAATTATTTAAAATTGGTTTTATCTTGGAATATCTTGATTTCTCCATCTATGGTGATTAAAAGTATTGCTGAGTATAGTAGTCTGTAGTCTGGGCTGTCATCTGTAGTCTCTTAGGGTCTGAAAGATATCTGCCCATCCCCTGTCTTTTAGAGTCTCTGTTGAGAAGTCAGGTGTAATTATTATAGGTTTGCCTTTATATGTTACTTGGCCTTTTTCCATTTCAGCTTTTTTTCATTATCTTGCTATTGTTTTTTTTATTTGTGAATTTCACATCATGCACCTTGTTACCTCTCCTCTCCCACCTACCCTCAGACCTACGCTCCACCCTTACAACCTTCTAGCACATTAAAAAAAGTCTCATTGTGGAAGCTGTACACATGTTTTTGCTTGCAAATATTCGTTATAATGATTCCTTCATCTGGTATGAGGCCTCTGGCTTCTGCTAATTTGTCAATTCTGGAACCTCACTGGGATTCCTCTCAGATATGCTATTATTGTCTTGTGTCATGGAGATCCTGTAGTCTTGTGTTTGTGGAACTGGCCTCTTCAAGAACTCGAGCAATTCATCCATGGAGTGGGCCAACTCAAAGCCCTGGTTCTGGGTCTGCAACCCCCATTTGGAAGGCCTGCTCTTTTGAGTGCTGCAGCATGTGAGGGGCAGGGACAGCTATTCTGCTCTTATAACCCCATTGGGGCCAGATCTCCTGTCTGCCACTGGTGGTGAGGGTAAAAGGGAGGGAAGGGGATCTCTCCCTCACTAGCACTACCATCACAAAGACAAAAGGCAGGACTGGCTCTCCCACACTCATTCCCTTGGTGCTGACTCATCCACAGCCCCCTCTCCAGGGCCAGGCAGGAATCCCCTAGTCTCTGGCTTTCTTCCTGTCCTGGGAGCCCATCTGGTGCTTGCCTGATGCTAGACTGTTGATTGACAGGCTAGTTCCCCTCTGGGCCCCATGGCACAGTAGTGGTGTTGGTATCTGACTTGCTTACTCCTGTACCTCCTCCCAGGGAATGTTAGGTTACTATTCATTCAGATATTCATAGGTCAGAACACTGAATGTAGACAAAGCCTCTCTTCTCTATGCCTTGAAGCATTTAATATTGGTTCTTTGTTCTATTCATTTAGTCTTTTGAGTATTAAGTAGCAGGAATGTTTACTTTTATGGTCCATTCTATTTGGTATTCTGTAATCTCCTTGTATGCTTATAGGCAGGCTTTTCTTTAGGTTGGGGAAATTTTCTTTGGTAATTTCATTGAAAATATTTTCTAGGCCTTGCCACCAGGAAATCTTCTCCTTCTATTCCTATTATTCTAAGCTTTTGTCTTTTGAACGTGTTCCTGATTTCTTGGATGTTTTGAGTCAGGAAGTTTTTAGATTTAACATTTTCTTTGACCAATGTATCAACTTCTTCAGTTGTATCTTCTAGGCCTGAGATTCTATCTTCTGTCTCTTGTATTCTCTTGGAGTGCTGAAGTCTGTAGTTCCTGTTCTCTTCCCTAAGTTTTCTACCTCTAGGATTCAGTTTATATTTTCTTTATGCTTCTCTTTCCATTTTCAGGCCTTGAACATTTTTATTCATTTTCAACACTTGTTTTATTGTATTTTCCTGTCTTATAGGCCTACACCATCTTTATAAGCTTGGATTTAGCGTCATCTTCTTGTATTTTGTCTATATTACTATATCTAGGGCTTGGTATAACAGAATATCTGGGTTCTAGTGATGGCCTTATTGTCCTAGCTCTTGTTGATTGTGTTCTTAAATTGGCCTTTAGCCACCTGGTTGTCCCAGTTGTTCCTAGTGCCATCAGGACTGGATGTTCCTGGGCCCCAGCAGGCCTCTTCAGAAATAATGGGCTAGAGGCTGGAACTCAGGGGATAGCTCACAGCTCACATCTGCTGATTATGCCCCAGATGAACCCACAGGCATGGGTTGTGGAGAGTTCTAACCTGGTTGTTCCTAGGGCCTGGCAGGCTTCCTCAGGAAGGCAGGTAGAGCTGTGTGTCAGAGGCTGAAACTCAGGGGTTAGTTCTCGGCTCACCTCTGCTGGCTGTGTCACTGTTGGACCCACAGGAGGCCTCTTTTTTGTTTTTAGAGGATCACTAATGGGGATTGACTCCTTCACTGAAAGTTCCTTCATAATGTGTAGTGTGATTTAGCAATCTGTCTTAGATATACACCCAAGAAATATAAATCATATCTGTAACAAGTGTAAATGAATCTTCAGTGAAGCATTATTTTTTATTATTTTTAATGTTTATTTATTACTTCAGGTTACATCTCCATCACAGTTCCCTCTTTCCACCCCTCCCAGTCCTGCTCTCCCACCCTTTACCCCCTATCACTTCCAACCCATTCCTCCAGAATGGAGTGTTCCTACATATCAGTCCCCCACCCCAGTTCAGCAGTCATATGAGGGCCAAGAGCCTCCTCATACACTGGAGGCCTACAAGGCAGCACCACTAGGGCAAAGTGTCTCATGGAGAGGTAACAAAGTCTATGTTTCTGTTCCCTTTGGTGCATTGGCTGTAGCATAGTTATCCTGTACTATATGGCTAAAATCTGATTATAAGTGAATAGGCCATTGGCATCCTTCTGAGTCTGGGTTAGCTCACTCAGGATGAGCTTTTTTAGTTCCATCCATTTGGCTGCAAATTGCATGATTTCCTTGTTTCTGGTGGCTGACTAGTATTCCATTGTGTAGATGTACCACAGTTTTTTTTTTTTTTTTTATCCATTCCTCGGTTGAGGGACATCTTGGTTGTTTCCAGTTTGTAGCTATTACAAATAAGGCTGCTATGAACATAGATGAAGAAATATCCTGGTGGTTTGGTGAGGAATTATTTGGATGTATACCCAGACATGGTATGGCTGGGTCTTGGGGTAGAGCTATTTAAAGTTTTCTAAGCTATTGCCAGACTGATTTCCATATTGGTTGTACAAGCTTGCACTCCCATCAGCAATGGAGGAGTGAGTGTTCCCCTTTCTCCACAACCTCACCAGCATATGTTGTCATTTGAGCTTTTGATCTTAGCCATTCTGACAGGTGTGAGATGGAATCTCAGAGTCGTCTTGAATTGCATTTCTCTGATGATTAAAGATATTGAGCATTTCTTCAAGTGTCCAGAGAAGCATTATTTATGTACTAAAAGTTGAAAGAATTTATACATTTGTCACTTGATGAATGTTTGATATGGCTATCTAATCACTAGGTCATTTTTATTTGGCAATAAGAAAAAAATAGAAGAAGAATTTAAATACTATTTAATAAATGGTTCAGTATTGAGAACTGAATTTTGAGTTCCAGAATACAGAAAAAGAAAATAATATGTTTTAATGTTCTATTTAATGAAATAACCTTATGAAGCAAGCCCATAGAAACATATAGTAGAGTAGTGATTTTTTTGAGGTTTGTGGAGGGAAATATAGAGGTGAGGAGTGAAGACTCTCACCTCTAATCTAAAGGGTGCAGTATTTCTTCCTGGGGTAATGAAGTTCTAAAATACTTGGTGGGACTAGAGAGATGTCTCAGTGTTTCAGAATCCTTACAATTCCTTCAGAGGATCTCAATTTGATTGCCAGAACCCATGTGTGGCAGCTCACAGCCACCTGTAATTCTATCTCCAGGAAATCTACCACCTCTGGCCTCTGTGTGCACATGTACTCATGTGCTCATACCACCACCCATGCTTAATTAAATATAATAAAATTATTTATTAATGGTTGTAAGAGGGAAGGAATATACGAAAGACCAGCAAATTGTCTTCTTCTTCTATTTATTTATTTTGGATGGGGTCTTTCCATGTCATCCAGGCTGGCTTCAAACTCCCAGCAATTCTCCTACTTCAGCCTCCTGAGTACTGGTATTTAGGTATGGTTCCACATCCGGAAAATTGCATAGTTTAAATTGATATAAATGGATATAAATGACTACACTATGTGAATTATGTCTAAATACAGCTAGTATTAAAAAAGAATTATCAATCAGTTACAGAGTGTGAATCTAAGAAAAGATCAAACTATTGAGAGTGAATGTTAAATAACTAAAGGCTGAAATATCAGTGAATTGCAATCGTTGCTGATATGTTCTGTTGTTGCAGCACATTTGATCACACAGTGAACTGAGAATGTGAGCTGGAAAACCTGTTTCTAGTAGTGTGGTGACTCTGCCCTAGCATATACCTGTAATCCAAGAGCTTTCTGTTTATTATAAACAAGATTAAATAAAGTCAGTGATAGGTCAAGTGGAGTAGTTAGTGACCAGTTTAAAGAGAGTGAACATAGGAAAAAACTATAGAGCGATAGGAAGTTAGGAGGATGGTTAGAGAGATGTGCAGGAAGTAGAAGGGAGGAACATTCAGTTTGAAGGGTATTTGAAACAGTGTAGAGAAGAACTGGCTTTTTCTTCTGGGATGTTGGTTGAGGAACAAGGTCAGCTGGATGCTTTCTCTACCTTCTCGGAGCTAGAAGGCTTTCACCCCAGCATCTGGCTCCTGAGTCTTCATTCGTAAAATTGAACAATTGAGATGTTGTTAAAAAGAACATTCTATTTATTTTTAGTTTTATAATTACTCATTGATAGATTGGCATGCTTGTGTGTGTCCCCTCGGTGCTTGTGTTCATGTTTTTGGGCATTCATTGCTATGGAGGTCAGTGGGTAAGTCGCAGAAGTCATCCCTCTCCAATCAGTGGCCCTTGAGGATTTAATGTGGGTCCCCAGGCTTAGCAGCAGGTGCCTTTACTTGCTAAGTTGCCGAGCCATCTTTCTGACTCTATTTTTAACTTTAATAATGGAATTATTGTTATGTTAGGAAATTATACTTACTTGGCATAACAAAGTTTGGAATTTATCTTCTTTTTTAAAAATATTTATTTATTATGTATACAATGTTCTATATTTTAGTACATATACCTACACAACAGAAGAGGGCACCAGATCCTATTATAGATGGTTGTGAGCCACCATGTGGTTGCTGGGAATTGAACTCAGGACCTCTGGAAGAGCAGCCAGTGCTCTTAACCTCTGAGCCATCTCTCCAGCCCAAGGAATTTATCTTCTTATATTAAAATTATCCATTGTATATGTATCTATGTAGTGTATGTGTGCGTGAGCATGCTTGTGCACACACCATGGCCTAAATGTGGAGTCAGATGACAACTTTGTAGAGTTGTTCCTCTTCTACATTCATATGGGTTCTTGGGAGCAAACACAGGTCGTCTGGCTTGTGTATCAAGTGAATTTACTTGCTGAACCATCTTGCCAACTTTGGGATTTGTTTTCAAAGATAGAGAAAAGGTGCAGTAGCATGGAAGGACTGGTCAGAAGTCCATGATGACATGGATTTATTAGTTTTTTTTGCAGTTTGGTTTTGTGCATGTCCCATGTTTTCATCATAAAATATTTCTGAATTAAAAAAAGAACTGCAAAGACCATGAAGAACATGGATTCATGGATCAACTTAGTAGAGTACAGGTTCTATTGTGTGTCAAATATTTACTAAAAGTATTTCACTTCAGCTACTGGACTATTTGTTTCTTTCACCCACCTGAGGTCACTCTACAAAACAGTGCCCAGAGCACCCTGGCCACAGCTGCTCCTGGGGTTGCAAGTCCCTCAGGAGACAGTAATGTTTGTTGATGCCCTTCCTACAGCTGGCATATGATGCCCAGATCTGTGTATTTGGATGCAGTGAGGCTTGGAATCCTAAGGAGAGGGGGATAAAAATTTTAATGACTCTGGATTTAGTGGCCAACCACCTATACCACCTCACCATCAACATTCTCCCCATAGCCTGCAAGCCTAGAGTTCCCAGTGTGGTCTTAGCTTCATGTCCTTGATCAAGGGCAATCTCCAAGATAAAATCTCCCTTTACTGTTAGCCACTGCATGTGGCTGTTAACCCTCTTTCCAGCTTTCTTTTGCTGTCTCTCTGGCTCTGCCCTCTCTGGGCCAAGAGCCTGGATGTTACCAAGGCAGAATCCTCGCTTTGACCGTCCTGGAGATGTCATGGTGGCAGGCAGCTTCTCCATCCTTCAGTTCTATAATTGTACCCTGTCTGATTTCACTGCCCCACCAGCTGGGCTGCAGGCTTCAAGGTAAGTGCTGGATGTGGGGTAGGAGTCTACGAAAGCCAGAAGCAGCTTCACAAGGTCAAGCAAAGCCTTAGATTAGGGTTGATTCTCAGAATCCCAGCTAGATGGCCACCACCATTCTCTGTGTATAAATGCAGTAGCTTCATGCTGTCCTTTTACATAATGTCTCTTCCTCTTTCTTTACTGTTTGTAGCAGAATGAAATATAGACTGTTCATGTACTTGCTATAATGCATTTGCTCCACAGCTTAGGTGAATTCTTGATTTCTTGTATATCCTTGCTTATTTAAATAGTGTCAGGTTGGTGTATTTGTTGAATGACTAAATATGTAATTAATTAGTGGATTTTTCATCTGTCATCAGACCCATGGTTCCTCTCTTCTGTATTCCTTTTGCTTGTTATTTTTTCTAAGAGTCTCATGCTGCCTCTAATTCTTAGGTAGTCAAAGATGACCTTGAATTTCTATTCTTCTACCTCCTCCACCTGAGTCCAGGGATTATAGGAGTGTAGTACACACTCAGTTTATGAAAATCAAACTCCATGAACTGAGCCATATCTACAACCCCCATTTGTTTATTTTTGTCCCAGCTTTTCTAACATACTATTGAATACTGTAGTTCCCAACACAGTCTTTTGGTTATTAATTTTTTAAATTGTTAATATTTAGCCCCCCGCAAAGTTGCTGAATATGGGGTGTATGACTATCATCCTAGGACTCAGGAAGCTGAGCCAGGAGAACTGTTAATTTCAGGCAAGATTGAGTACAAATGAGTCTTGAGTCAAAAACAGTTGTGAAGAGTGTTTTCTAAAGTTACTGTCATCATTTTGTATTCAACCATAAGTCAAGGGACTGTCATTTTTGCTTTTTCATATTTAATTGGATTTTAAATCACTTTGCTTGGGTGTCCATATGCCATTTTGTGCTCAGACTATTCTGCAACTGCTTATGTAGTTTAAACTTGCCCAAACATAGGATTATAGGCACAAGCCACCACACAGGCTTACCTTTTTTTTTTTTTTTTTTGACAGTTTCTGGCAGTGTAGGTGAAGCTAGCCTAGAAGTCACTTTCTTCCTGCCCCCACCTGAGTGCTCGAATCACAATAGTTGGCTACCATGTTATTTTTTAAGCCAATGACTAACAATTGCATGTAGTTTTGGGTACAATGCAGTATTAATATATATATATACAAATTATTATAGGATATTAATCAACCTCACCACCAAATCCATCATTTGCACACTTATGTTTTGATGATGTGAACATTTAAATTCTCATGTGGGAGATAGAGACAAGAGAATCAGGAGTTCAGGTGTTAGGGCTGAGGAAATGCCTGAGTCGGTGAAGTGTGTGTTGTGCAGGCATGAAGACCTGAGTTTGGATTCCCACCACCCACATGAAACCCTAGAGTGTTGAGCATGAGTAACCCTGGTTAGGAACACTGAGATACACAGTGTCCTACAGATTGCTGTCCAGCAGCCTAGCTGGACATGAAGTCCAGGTTGGGTGTGATAACCTGTCTCAAAAACTAAGGTAGAGAGGGTCTGGTGAGATGGCTCATGGGGAAAGTGCTTGCCATGCAAGGCTGATGGATGACCTGAACTTGTTCCCTCCCTGCAACCCACATGAAGGTAGAAGGAGAGAGCTGACTCACAAACTTGCTCCTGACCTCCTGGTATTGTAGCATGTTGCACACAGAATGGTTTTTTTTTTTTTTTTAAGGTAGAGAAACAATTAAGAAAACTATTCTGATATTACATCAGCCTTTTTCTTTGTTTCCTTGAGACAAGGTCTCTCTCTACAGCTCTGGCTGCCTGGGTCTGGCTATGTAGACCATGCTCTTGTCTCTGACTTAC